>BMAO01020688.1:0-163265 GCA_019973975.1 Trichonephila clavata | reverse complement strand
AGAACGTATTTTTATGGAAAACGCGATTTAAATTTATTATACCAGCAGGAATTTGGCATTAAATTGATCTTACTTAAATTTAAAACAATTTGATATATTTTGTTATTTCTCTCAAGTAATTTTTAACAATAATTTCATTAAATTAGTACTAAGCTCATATTTTGTTCATTTTGAATAATTAATTATACAATATATAAAGGAAACTTTGGAACGAAATTAAGTATTAAAGAAAGGTCTTGTTTGAAAGCAAGCTGAGTGATAATTTCTGGAGTTATTTCTAAAATTATTCAGATACTTTAAATTTTTCATACAAGTGGGCTTAATAGGTATTATAAAGTAGTAAAAATTCCCAAAACCATATTCTCGTGTTTTCCATTTTCAATGGAATATAACATGTAGATTATATACTTAAGTTCCGAGTTACCAAGTGTGGCCGCGGTAGTCTTGTGGTCTAGGCATCGGATTATAGCTATCGTAATGTGAGCTCGATTCAGTACCACTAGACCCGCCGTGTAGGGAGCGATGCACATTAAATCTGTATCCGAGGCTCAAACGTCCTCCCGTTGGTTGATAGTTAGAATGGGGTTGCCAAGCTCAGGTGTCGTCCCGCCAATTGACCACGTTTCAAATTACGCAGACCATCGCCACAATCCCTCGTGTTGCTGAACAGTGCAGCGTTAATATTTACCTCCTCCAAATTACCAAACTTATTTGTACAACAATTTTATGTCATAATTAAATATATTTTATTTTTCCTAATCATGTAAATTAATCATGTAAATTAATCATGTAAATTAATCATGTAAATTAATTATGTAAATTATGTAAATTAATCATGTAAATTATGAAAATTAATCATGTAAATTAATCATGAAAATTAATCATGTAAATGAATTATATAACTTAATCATGAAAATTAATCATATAAATTAATCATGTAAGTGTATTTACATATACATCCACGATTCTATTTATTTTTAAAATTATTAGTGATCAAAGGAACTAAGAAAAGCCCATATGAAACTTTTAAATCTCTTACGTAAGTTGGTAATAAATATGTCCATTTAAGAATATCGTTTGAATCAAAATATTGCGAAAAGCCAAAACGCCTTCTGGATTGAAGATTATTATTTTAAAGGGTATTTTATATTCATGTTACAACTTATAGATGTGTTCATCGTTCTATAATATAATTTATATTTTCTGAATTAAACGGTTTCATACTTTTCTATAAATATTTCTGTGTAAGTGTTTTTAAATGGTAAAAACTTTAAACATTCTTCTCAGAATGATGGAATATTCTTTTAGCTGTACTGCTGGTGTGATAAAACAGCGGAAAGTTTCATCAATCAAAAGCTCTTGTTAAATATGCCTCGGGTTTCTTCCGAGATTGCACCTGCTTCTGAAATCTGATTGTTTTAATAAATCTTCGAAAGGTGTGTAGATTGCGCCAGTTTCTTCCCGCTATAAGAGAAAATGGATGTTAAATTTGATTGAAACAAATACAAATTTTTGAAAATACTGTAGAGTCCAGGAAACTCGACTCTCGATGCAATCTGGATAACTCAGTTGTACCATAGTAGGTCGAAACGTGCAGACCCGTTTAAAGTCAGTCTTCCTTTGTTTTGCTCTATGCCTTCATAAAGTATGTTTTTGGTTTTGTTTAGGGAATTATTTGGATAGTTTATTTTCTGTTATAGAGCCTCAAGCAAACAATACATAGAAGGCCAGAAAATATTTTCTGAAATGTCTCTTACTATTCTTTTAGTTACCCATTCTCGATAACCCGCCATTTTCACAAACTCGGCTACTCCTCCTTACATTAGGTAGGAGTTTTCGTGACCTCTACAGTGCTGCTCCAGGGAAAGCAAAAGAGGGAAAAAATCAGTTATGATCAATTAAATTTTTATAAAAGATTAAAGAAATACCCCTTTTTGCCCAGAATTGAAAGCAATGATGAATAGAAAAATTTAAGCGAGGTCAAAGTTTATTTAATATTTTGAATCATTTTGAGTAAATTGTAAATTAAGAAAAAGATTTAGGAAATAGAATAGCGAAGTAAAATAAATAAATATTTACTAAATTACCCAGTATTTCTCAAGTTCGTCTGTAAGTCAATATGTAAACATTAACTAAGTAAAAAATATATATGAGATAATTTGGCTTGACTTAGGGCATTTTTAACTTGTAATATGACATTTTGGGACGGAATCAATTAATTAATTTCACTGTCGCAGTCGTTGAAAAGATTGATGAGAAAAAATTTTGCTATTTAAAATCACAACTATTGATTAAACACAGATAAAATAAATAAATATATATATAAGGAAAAGCGACTCACTGACTGACTATTCATCACGAAATCTCTAGACTATTCAACCTAGACTTGAAATTTGGTAGACATGTTCACTGATAAGTAGACATCAACTAGAAAGGATTTTCCAGGAATTCAGAAACGCAAAGGTAATTACAGGGGTTAATGAGCTTTAATAACAATTCTGGAGAATAATAATGTCTGTTTTAAATATATTTCAAAGTCAGTTCACACACATATTGAGGAAATCTGAAGAAAAAAATATTGTTTATGGTGTTCTCATTAGATTATGTCCAAAATTTCAAGATCTATCTCCAGTAATTAATATAAACATATATACAAGCGCTTACACATGTACATGTACACATTATAACCTTTACCACTTCATTAAGTATTTTAGAAATTTTAATTTGATGGTGCACAACTTATATATATATTATATATATATACTTTTTCATTTCCTATTATTCAGCTCACTCTCTCTCATATATATATATATATATATATATATATATATATATATATATATATATATATCTTGTAGAGAAATTTGATTATATATATATATATATATATAATATATATATATATATATATCTTGTTCAAATTTTCAATAGTTAAAAAATACTTTCTATTCATCCACACACACGCACACACACACACACACACACAATAAGTTCAAATAATATTTTTTTAAACTTGTAGTGGATGACACTTGATGTGTGTTAATAGAGTTTTTTCAAATATATATTAATTAATTACAGGTTTATTAAGTAAATTAATTATTGGGTTTCAAACTTAGATTCGTCTCCATTGTTGTTACAATGTATCTGTTAAAACAATGACAAAACTTGGCGTCGAAAACTGGTTTTTCAGCCAAACTAGCCAAGCCGGGTGTGCATTGTTACAACAATGTAGACAAATTAAGCTCTTTTTTTCAATTCCTACTATTAGTTCACTCTCTCACTATATATATACTATGTATATACAGTCGACTCTCGATAATTCAAACCTTCGATTATTCGAAGTATTTGCTCAACCCCTAGAAAAACTCTTGATATTTCGAACTAAAACAATACGTTTTCGTACACTCAATATTTCGAAGAAAAATCTGTGGCTGGCCAGATTACAACAAGCGATAATTCGAAGTTATGTTTTTAAACTCTCGAAAATTCTAACATTCACTATTATGTACAGTCCTGTAGCAAACAGGTTGGAGCTTACAATTTTTGTTTTGAATTGTCTCTGCGTTATGTAAACCTTGATCACCAGCTGTCTGCTACCCCTTTTTAGTGTTTTCCCGTTCCTCAGGCGAAAAAACACTTTTATTGTTTTCGTTCCTTTAAGTGGACAATAGACCAACTACATCTGTTGTCAGCCGCCACATCTTTCGTTTAACACGTGACCGTGCTTCACATGTGTTCAGAAAGGATGGTCGGCTATTGAGAAGAAGAGATGCGTAGGATTGTGTATGAATGTATTCTTTTAATACAGAACTTTCAACTTCTGTATAATATGCACTTTTAAAAAATACTTTAAAATAATTTTTCCTTATGAACAATCGTTGTTTCATTATATAGTTTCAAATTTAAATGTGTTAGAAAAAAAATTCTTTTCGTATATTTTGGAAGTTTTTTTCCTACCCTCATGATAATGCAAAGTTTTTCATTGGTCACTCCAACATCGAATTATTGAGAGTCGACTGTATCTTGTTCACATTTTCAATCCTTTAATATATACTTTCTTTTCATCCATTCAAAAAGTAGGAATGTACTAAAAACTTTTTCTTAAAAAAAGATCATGACAGTAGTTTTATTTGATACTTGAATATGAGATACTGAAGTATTCTTCATATGTTGTCTGGAAATATATAATAAGCATTGCAAACACACATCCCAATTTATCAAACACTGTTTTTTCTCATCGATATTAATTTAATGACTGTTTTCTACGCTTTTATATGTTTTAAGTAGCATGAATATGGCGTAGTATAAGTATAATAAATTGTTTTTAAAAAGTTGTTTTATCCAAGAATTTTTAATGGATGTATTTATAATGGATCATGTTTAATGAATAATATTTATTAAAGATTATTAAAGTCTATAATTTTTATTTCAGAGGTGGGGTTGTAAATCAAGATGACTTGTACGATGCTTTGAAAAGTGGACAAATTAGAGCCGCTGGCATAGATGTTACGGTACCTGAACCTTTACCCAAAGATCATAAGCTAACGACTCTACCCAATATTGGTAAGAAGTACTTAAAATTTTTTTGAGCAGATTATTCGTTTGAATTAATTTACTTGTTACTTATTTTTTCTAGCAATATTGATTATTTTGTACTCTAAAATAATAGTTATTCTATACATATTAGACCTATTAAATTAATGGTGTTTTTTTGATTGTCTGTACCAGGAAAGTCGTCAATAAATTAGCAACTTTGTTAAAATCACAAAAAATATGTAAACTTTAAAATTTTTAGGTAGTGTTATGTTTTTAAATTTAAAAAAAGTATAAGAAACATAATAAATGTTATAATGTTTTAGAAGAAAACGTGATTTTTTAATATGTGTATAGAACATGGAACTTTATCAGAAAAACAAAATCTAAGGACTCGTTTTTAGTTTTTTGGTACTTCACACACACACACACACACACACACACACACACACCGCAGCCCGCGGCGACATATTTTCAAGTTTTTATTTTAATTTCAGGCTAGGCATATGTATTTTTAAATAAATATAATACTTTTCGTTTATTAAATACCAAAAGTAAGGTAAAACTTTTCCAAATTGATGGAAACTTATTCAAAAAGCAGAGTTTCGATTTAATAAATTGAAATAAAACTTCATTTTCCATAACCACATTAACTAATACTTTGATTTTCATAAATATATAAGGCCAGTCATAAATCAATTAAAAACCCCGTATAAAAATTAATCTATCATTTAAAAAACTTCCTTTTTTCCAGCTATATTCCCTCACGTGGCCAGTGCCGAAGTATCCGTGCGTATTCTGATGGCAGAAATGGCAGCGAACAATATCCTGAATACCTTCAATGGCAAACCTCTTATCAGTCCCGTCTATTAGATTGCAAGTCTAAACACGATTTTCGTTGTTTGCTTTTGAAATACTTTTTGTTCTATATATCCAAGAAATTCAAGGAAATGTATCAATTACTTTTCTCAAATATAAATTAATAACTCTATGTTTAATCGATTTTCTGCAGATTGTATTCTTAATACTAAGACATCGTTTGATTTCAAAGAATAAATAAAGAGATGTTGTTCATTAACCTTCTTTGACTGTCAGGTTATTTTGATGATTTTAGTAAATAAATTTTCAAAATTTTTTTATTGCAAAATTCAAATGTTTAGTACAAAATAAAATATACTTGGATTGGGAATTAATAACCCAAGAGATTATTAATTCCCAATCTACTAATTTATTATAGTGACAAACTCCTTTCTTAACTCACGTTGTAATAATAAAATAAATCTCACCTATGTATCCCCGCCATAGTTCCTCTGCTCCTTCTATCTTCATTTACAAAACCTTTTGACTTTATATAGTCAAACTAATTTGCATATCAAGGTTTCTTCTTGAGGGATGGCTATGAATTAACGCGAAAGCTAGCCCCAAAGTTTCCCCAAGAGGATTATTCAGAAGGTCGCGAAAAGATCCGTCACAACGCATAAAAATTTTTAAGGTTTTGTAGCAACTGCTTATTTACATGAGGTTGCTGCCCACAAACGGTAAAACACTGGTAAAGTGTGCTCTTTTAGTGTGGAGGATTATTTTATAAACAAAATAAAACAAAAAAAATACATATAAATGAATACGCATTAGTAATTCAATTTTGTGTGGTATAATTACACTTTGCGGAATTGGAAACACACTTCCAAACTCTGCAATCATTACACCAGAATCGTATTTCCTTCCTTGTCTTCTTCCCATTTGCATCCTTTTTTGAACTACAAACTTTTCTTTGTCTTGTAGGCTCACATTTCGCAAGAGTAAGAGAATTATGAAATATAAAATGACGTTCAGTAAGATGGGTAGGGTTATCTACTGCAGGTACTCTACCAGGGTTCAGTTGTTCTAAAGCTGCGCATTATCATATTTACAAATGGTATAAAAAAGTTTAAGTCAATTCCCTACTTAGATCAACAAAGAAAATTATTTTAGTTATTTTTTATTAAATACTTACAATTAATATAAATATGTATATACAGTCAATCAAAAAAGAGTATTGGGACACTTAGCATGCATAAATGTAAAATCATTTATAAAAATATTTATCGCATTAAAACAAAAACAAAATGAATTAAGAAATATTTTATCATTTGGTGTACAGTAAATAAGAAAATTCTATTCTATTATAGAATTAAAATTTGATCTGCTTTTCAAATATAATTAAAAGAAACACTAGAGTCAAAAAAGTATTGGGGCACTTTTGAAATGAGAAATTTAACAAATATACAGCGCATCAATAGAATTTAATTTCATCGACTTCTTTCTTAGACTAGAAGTTTTCACATAAACGTTTCAACTAGATAAGATATTTATAGAAAAAATGGCGAGAAACTAAGATATATCGGTTGGTGTACGAAATCTCGTAATAAGTCATCGGAAAGAGGGAAAATCAGTTCGCTGTATTGGAAAAAGCTTGAAATTGAGTAAGCCTACTGTTTTTAACATCATTGACAGGTTCAAGAAAACAAATAGTGTTGAAAACAAGCAAAGATAAGGGCGTCCAAGGATATTTAATGAACGTGAAGAGAGGTGGATTGGTGGTGTGTGAGACAAGTACACATTAATCCATTAATCCAAGAGTTCAGTAAAAATGACTTTTCAATGTAAAAGTAGGTTTGGAAAATCAGTAAATCCTGAAACTTAATGTTTTAAGAAAACATAAGTATCAGGGCAGAGTACCTCAAAGAAAGCCCTACATCAGCAAAACAAATAGACAAGCTTAGGTTGACATATGAAAAATGTATGTAAGGTAGCTAACGGAATATTGGGAAAAGGTAATTTTGGGTATGAAAAAAAAAAGCCTCGAAATTTTAAAATTTGAAATTATTCATATTTGTTTAGAATTTTTTATTAAGTTTCTAGAAATTAGAACTTAATATCTATAGCAAACATTCCCTATAGTTTTAATGAAATAATATCTAAAATTTATACCACATAATGTATTCCATATGTTTACGCAAATTAATTATTATAATTTAAGAAACTTGGAAGAACTACTAACATAAATATTCATATTTTAACCTATGTAATTGAATCGAAATAAAATAATTGAAAGATAAAAACTGGATTATATTATATCTCTCAAATATATATAATATATATATATATAACACATCACTCAATAAGTCCCGGGCCTAAGTAATACGCAACAACTTTTAGGCAAAATTGAACTTTATTTATCAAGATACTCCCCTTCAAGGCTGATACATTCAGTTTAGCACTCTTCTAATTTTTAATACCTTTTTCGCACGATTTGTCTTCACTCTCAAAACAGGCTTCAACTTCGGCAACCACTTCTTCATTTGAGCCAAATCTCTTCTCCTGTAGCGTTCTTTTAAGGTCTGAAAACAGCCAGTAGTCACTGGAGACCAGATCTGGAATGTACGGTGGGTGGAAAAGGAATTCGAAGCGCAATTCGTTCAACTTGACCATCGTTTTTATGGACCTGTGGCATGAAGCATAGTGTTGTGAACTAGCACTTTTTTATTTTGCATGTGAGGACGTTTTTTTTCTCTTTATTTTTCATTCAGTTAATCAAATAACGCCATGTAATATTCACTATGAATTGCTTTACTTTTCTCAAGGTTGTTAATAAACAAAATTTCTTGTGCATCCTAAAATATGGACGTCATAACCATGCCCGCTGACGTTTGAGTTTTTGGTCGCTTTGGACGACTTTCACCGGCTGCTGTCCACTCAGCTGACGATTTTTTTGATTCAGACGTGTAGTAATGGATCCATGTGCCATCCATAGTTACATATCTACGTAAAAAATCTGGTTTATTTCGCTTAAATATTTCCAAACAACGCTTTAAATCGTCGATGCATTGCCTTCTGCTATCTCACCCAACTTCAACTTACGATCGGCTAAAACGATTTTATGGATTATTTTAATGTTTTTTGGAACAACTGTAAAATTTGGGTGACTTGACGTTCAGCGTCGTTTGTGTCTGTGTGGCCATGTTCCATGTCTGCATAGTACCTCTTAACCGTTGTTGGCGATGGAGCAGAGTCCAAACAACACTTATCAAGCTACTGTTTTGCCTGAACAGAGTTTTTCTTCATCAAAAAGCAATGTTTAATTAACACACGAAATTCTTTTTCTTCCATGGTTTCTAACAAACAAAGGTTGTTTCACTAAAACCACTGTAGCTTTTCAACTAAACAAGATATTATCCCGAAAATTTGACGCGTGCCGTTTGAAAGTTAGTACTACTAGGTTAGAGACTTAGGAAAGTTAGGAGATAGTGCCCTCTATATGCTAGTCCCGGGACTTATTGAGTAATGTGTTATATTTATATATATAGTGACGGGAAAAAGTAACAGAAATACGAAGAAAATAACACATTTAAGGGTAATTAACTTTTTTTTCTTTAATTATTTTTGTAAAATTAATTAAAAATTATGTAATCGTCATCTTTAAATGTAAACTTCAGAAAACTGGAGTAAAAGGTTTCTGTCCTTCCAGAACTGCAATGATATTTTCTGCAGTTAATGAGCTTAATTTGTCCATTGCTATTTCTTCAGCAGCAGCAACATGAGGAGTTACAACTGTATGGAGAAAGAAAATATGAATTATGTAGATAATTTATGACGTGCATTCATTACATATATGAAAGAATAAGTAATGTGTAGATAAAGGAATACACACACACACATATTTCTGGATATATTACTTCGATATAAACACTCATGTCCAAAGTTAAAAAAAAATAGAGATATGGGGTTTTTTTTTTTGTTGGTTTTAGGTTTAGTACATTTTAAGAAAAATATGCTATAATTAAGAAGAGAAAAAGAAATTATTACTACTAAAATGGGGGGGGGGGAATAAATAAAAATTGACAAAAAAAATACATAAACGCGGCCCATTCTGTACCAAAAGTTTATGAGTAGATTTTCAATTTTTCAATTCGGTTGCATTTCTGACTTCGAATTCCGATGCATTGTTCGTATTGTGCACATGCTTACCTCTTATTGACCCTTTTCATTCCACTATATCAGGGGTGGGCAGACTTTCCCAGGGCAAGGGCTACTTCTAATTTTTTCAAGATGTTGCGGTCCACCCAGTATCAGTGGCACACACAAAGGGGAGGGTCCTCGGGTCCGGACCCTCCTCCATAGACCATGATTTTTTTCCGATCAATTATAATCCCATGTATATAGTAAATAACATTTAATTAAGTATTTGTCATTAATAATTCTTTTATTAATTCATGCTAATTATTTTTTCAATAATATATTTCTTACTGTTCTTTGTTCCCGACAATATACAAAATGAAAAAATAAACAAATGTTTGGCCGCTTTTTGAGGTAGGATATGAGAATGGTACACATTCGACCTTGGACCACCGCGCACCCTTTGAAAAATTCACGAGTGCCCCCCCCCCTACCCAGGGTCGTAGGCGTGGTGAGGTACAGACAACGTCAACAATATTTATTATAACCTAATAATAAATACGAAATGTATGTACTTATCTAAGTAAATAAAATGAAAAACTCACTTTTTTGAAACCACGTTTAAAGCAAAACGCGAAATGCAAATATGATAATAATAGCCGTAAATATATAATAATGCATTTTTATTATCAAACAGTTCAAAATACATTAAAAAATGAAACATCTTTATCTAAAGTTAGTTCTCGTAGTAATAATCTGTAGAAGACTTAGTGTGAGTACTGTCAGCCAATCTTGAATATTTCCGTATACAATTTCCTACGGCTAATCTTCAGGCGGTCACTCCAAACTGTCTTGGTAATCCACCGGTCGATCGCGATCGACGTAATGCCCACCCCGGCACTATATATATACATCACACCCTTCATAACCGTTTTTGAGAAGTACTCCGACTAAACGAGGTTTGAGACCCCATGTTCTATGGCGATTTGCCCCTCAGGGGGCTCACCTTCTTTAGGTGAGTACGGGTGTCCCAATCCCGAGGTGCCCTAGTGATCTTTTCCCACGGGGTTTACTGTCTTTGGTAAACACGGGCTTCACAAACCCGGGGTACCCTAGTGATCCTTCTCTATTTTCGACCCTCTTTCTTGTCATTCAATTCATTCTTTCTTTCTCTTCCCGTCTAGACCACAGATATTAAAACAAATGTTTGGCGCAGTATAGCCGAAATCGGCTCTTGCGCCAATAAACCCCAAAATCATTCACTCACTCACTCTACGGCGATTTGTCGTCTTCATGCTGCCTACCATTAACCCTCTGAATTTGTCGATCGAATTCGGCAACAGCTTGTATACTCTTTACTATAGAATAGATTTTTAAAAAAATACGTATAGTCCAATAAAATAAAACTGCAGGTATTTATATTCTCTTTCCTTTTTTTCCCCTTCATACAATCCGATAAATGTTTATTCTCTTCTGTAGTCTCATACCCATAAGGTAATCTTTATTGTGGCATGATTTCCTCGATCTGAAAATTTTCAAGTACTGTCCGGCCCGATTTTTCGAACCTCTAATTTTTATCCCCCCGATTAAAATGAAATCAAAAACCACTATTATTTAATTCAAAATTTAACATTCATTATTGCAATAGTAGAAAAAACCCCTCCTATTTTTGATTAGAAATAAAAATTGGATTTCTTTTCAAATGACATGATTAACGGTTATTTAATATGTGTTAATGATCTTATCTTTCAACTACGAGAAACTATTTTTGAGTATCCCTTTGCATCATTAATTAACAATTAGGAAGCAGAAATTAAGTAAAAAATAAATTTTATTAAACTTTTGCAAATAAATAAATTTTATAGACATAAAATGGATTTAATGCCTGAAAAAATGCTAAAAAAATGGTGAAAAAGGCGTTTGACCAATTAATACTCTTGCTATATTTTCTGCAGGGCTAAAGCCATATGCTTCTTCTGGTATTTCTTCTCTTCCACTTAGATGAAGCGTTATGACTGCAAATGCAAAAATTAACGACTCATTTAAATTTGAGTTTCAAATGAGAGGATATTAGTCACAATTTCGGTACTTCCACATTATGCCATAGTCCAATTTCGTCAAATCGGAAAACGCTGCAAAACATAGCCAATAGTGGAAAGCCCTTTCCTCGTGCGTTCCGATGCTATAATTTTGTTTGCGAAGGCTTGAAAAAATAACCTTTTCATAAGTTGTACTATTTGCATGTTCAAACACAATTACTCTCAAAAGCATGCGCCATCAACATTATATTGTTTGTAATTTGTAATATTTTTTTTTTGCGAAAAATTCAAATTTAGGATACATTTTCTATACCCAAAAGAAGGAAGTGAAGTATTACCAAAAGTAAGGTCTAGTACAGTGATTCTCAATTACCGTGCCGCGGTAATTGTGCCATCAAATTTTTAAAATTATTAATCTTTTTTTCTCTTAGTATGCTCCGAGAACCGAATTATTCAATCGTTTTATATAAATAAACTATTCGTAAAAGTGGCATTGACCATTTGTGATAACTCTAGAAAAGAGATATTCATTCATTCCCAAATTTAGATTTAAACAATTGATTGGATTCGTATCCCTTATCGCAAATGGATTACAAATGTATATGGATTAACTTTGAATGAAGAGGGAAAACTAAGTTCGCTCGGTAATAATTGAGATTTAATTTCAAAACATTCGTAAGAGTGGAAATTAATTCCTTTTGGATTAAAATTAGAGGCGATTATCCCCTAATAGCAAAAAGTTAGAGTTTTCTACATCCTATATTGGTGTAAATTCAAAAAGATCGAAACACACATAGACGAAATTATCAAAAGTCATCAAGCTGAAATTTCGCATTAAGTGTATTTTTGAAATTAATTTGTAATTAACTGCTCAATAAACCTTTTGGTGTCTTTTTTTTGTACACATTTTCAAACGTATTTTATTAGAGTGCCTCTAAATATTGAAATTGGTAAAAGTATACCGCAACAAAGGAAAGGTTTCAGAACCACAGGTCCAGTACATAAGTACCCAAAAGACTAGGAGGTACAGCAAAATGGCGAAATAAGAAACGTAACAGAACTCTGCACGACAGCATTTAAATTTGTACTTATGCTAATTTATGTGATGCCGTCTACACAAGATTCTTTCGTGGCTCTTTTGAATACAATCATGGCACTTAGACTACCCAAAAATTGTAGTAATTGGATCTTGTATTCATTTCAAGTGGGCGCGTTTCTTAACACCCTTTTATAAGCTTCACATGTACGTAACGAAATCTTTGAACTCAATTTTTACCCTTTTAAAAAGGTCAGATTAATTCGAAATTTTGCTCACTTGTCCAGGACCGATGACAATACAATTTAATAATTTTGTTCCGTTGTCCTGATCAGGATTAACGATTTCCCATTTTCAGATCCCGTACCGTATCTGGCGACTCATTTCAGATCCCATTTCCAGATTTGGCGACAAAAAGATTAAGTTACAACTCAGTTCGCTTAGCTATGAAAGGGTGCTTTTTAGTTTTTTTAAACTGTAGTTAATTAATACAGTAGTTACAATTCTTCTATAATCGCCATTTATTGGCGGATTTATATGGAAGGAGCAGGCGTGAAAATAATGGCGATTTCTTTTGGCTCTGCGAAATTGGTCATCGGTATTATACATATAAGCACCATAATTTTAAGAAAAGAAAATTGGCGAGCTACACTCGTTCATTCTAATTATTAATTATAACAGCAAGAAATTACAGAAATCCTTGCTTCACAAAAAACAATCAAGGTTAGCTGAAAATGCGGTATGTTAATGTAAATGTAGTAGCATATCAATTAATATGAAAATAACTTGAAGTTTATTCGTACAAAAAAAAATTAGCGCGAGTTAAGGGATCCAAAAGATTAGATCCCTTAACTAAACAAAGCATTGAATTGGATCTATATCCAAAGATTGGATTTATATACTATCCAATTCAAAGAGGTAAAAATCTTTGCGGAACTAAGAGCATTTTCCCCCTAATTTAAAAAAATAACAAAATCGCGCGAGAAAGTACTTTAGAATAATGTCAAAATTCTCTCATGGATTTGAATCTGCGAATAATGTGTGTGTGATATGAAAAAATTAAAATTAAAAACTCATTTTTCCACAAAAATGTAATTTTAAATAATTTTCTTAATAAATTTTTTTTTTATGTACCATGTTTTTATAACCATTTTCATGCATTGTCATCCACTTCTGAGGTATAGTTCAAATTTCAAGTCTAGATCATCGGGAAGTTAGTTTAAAATCATTTATACAAAATTCCAACTGGACAGAAATACAAGAAAGCGAGTTTAAAAAAACATGGTAACCTGTGACCCCAGAGCCACGAAATTGAATAAGTAGACGCAACTCCACTCGTGCTATGGACAGGTAGTCCTTGTTAGTGTAAATTCATGTTAGTTCCCTGTCGAAATCGGAGCCGCCTCTTCGAGGGCCTGGGTTCGAGACTAGAACTCTTTTTTCCATTTTCATGCATTGGCATCCACTTCTGAGATATAGTTCAAATTTCAAGCTCATTGGGAAGATGGTTTAAAATCAATTACAAAATTCTACCGGACAGAAAAGAACAGGAGTTAATAAAAACGTGTGGTAAAAATACCCAAATTAAAAAAGGTGTACACAAACGATAAATCAAATAAAATTTATTAGATTAAAAATATTTTTGAACATCCACGAAAATTGTTCTCCGTGCTTTTAATGAATCAAAATAACATGCTGTATTTGTCGGTGGTTGTGGCTTAGAGATATATAATTACTAAACCCTAGTGCATTATAAAATACAAACCAATTTATCATTGGCATAATTTTGTAGCTCATTACTAATCGGGTAATTTCGCCAAGTTTTCTATACTGCTTCATTGGAATAAAGTGGTTAAGAATATCGGTACTTGTAAGGAAAACATTAATTCGATTATATCTAATTGAGGATACTTCAAAGCCCTCGTCTGAGAAAACGAATCTATTTGTTTCACAGTTTTAGATAAGAAATTTATTTTCATATTTATGAGTGATACAAACTATATTAGTTGAAAATTAAATGCCTTTGCAATACCATTAGATTTTGTTTTTGTAGAATTACAATGAAAAGATTCTAATATCGCTTGAAATAATTAAACTGCAAGTTTTCAAGAGGTCCTGGAGAGAAAACCACCGGGAATATTCCAGTGAAATTTGGAATCAACACGTTTCAGAACATGCGCAAGTCAAATATGCAAAGAAAAAAAATCGCCATTTTCACCCGATAGATGGCGCTGTGCCGCGTTTCAATGCTTATCGACGGCATATATGCGAATGTTAAGCCCATTGAACTATATAAAAACAAGACCACATTGAGTAAGGGTCAATCATGACTCTGAATAAGAAGGAACGGGTATTGTTAGTGGAGATATTCCATCAGAATGGTAGCAATTATTCAGCTACTCTTAAAGAATACCGGCATATAAAACGATTAAGAAGAGGTCCTATGAGTATGTGTCAATGGATTGAAAAATATGGTTTCTAAATTTGAAGAAACAGGAGAATATTGGGTATTATTCCAGGCACAAGATGGCGGCGTCCCGTGAAACCTGACGGGACCCCGGTAGCAATTGCGGTACTATTGCAAGTAGCGATTGAGCCGCTATTGCTACCCGAATTCTCGTAGTAGCAACAGCGGCGGAACAAATTGATGACGCTTTTGCCTCTTAGAATGTCATTATGCTCTGCCTATCAGTTTTGGAAGTTGTATATGAAACCGGTGAGCTTTGAAATACGGTACAGCGCCATCTATCGGGTAAAATGGCGATTTTTTTCTTTGCATATTTGACTTGTGCACTTGACTTGAAACGTATGGATACCAAATTTCACTGGAATATTCCAGTGGTTTTCCTTCCAGCACCCCTTGAACACTTGCAGTTTAATTATTTTTATGTCCACCCTGTATTTATTTTAGCCCTGTATTGAAAATAACTAGAGAAATTTAAACAAAATCCTATCTCTTTCGTGTTTTAACTTCATTTTTCTCAAACAACAAATTTTAGCTTGCGCGCAGAAATTCTCAGAAACTGTTTATGATATCGATTTGAAATTTCATACACGTGTTCAAAATATGGCTCTTCATAACTTATACTTCAATTTTAAAGAAAAATTAATAAAAATTTTTAAATTTGAATTTAAATTTATTTTTTTCTTAAAATTTTAAAATTTTTTGTAATTGTATTTAAAAAATATTTTTTTTCTCTAAATTTTTTAAAAGTTAGTATAATTTGAAAGTGAACATTTTTATACCAAGTAAATTAATTTTGTAAATTTTGATCAATTTTGTACTTCAGAATCTTGCGCGCTGTAAAATACTAATTTTGAAATTTTTAAAAATTGTCCAATTTTTATTTCCTTATAAATTTAAAACTTTTCTCTCAAATTCTCCGGAAATTTGAGAACGAATGTAAATATATTTAAATCAAAGATTAGCAATTGTTTAACAGATTAGATTTACGAGAGCTGAAAGCATTTGGAATTGTGAGAATGTAAGTTATGTTAATAAGATTCAAGTAAAATTGAAAAGAAATATATCCATTACCTATCTATTATTAAATAAGTTCTACAGCCTTAATGAGAAGAGATTGCATAAATTAATACTCACCGAGATTTGGGCAAGTTAAAAGCTCGTGGTCTTTCGGAAGAGGTTCAGGATACATGACATCGATTCCAGCAGCTTTGATTCGTTTGTTCTTTAAAGCATCGATTAACGCTTCCTGCTTTACGACTCCACCTCTGAGAAAAAATTATGTAAATAGAAAGAGTATGTTAATACATACTGTGCAATAAAATGAAACGTTTCCTTTCTGTAGTTAATTAACTAAAATATTTGGTGTTGTTGTTACTTATATCCTTGTCAAGCTTCTGCTAGACAAGATCTATGAGTTTATCCACCCTCAAAAAGTCATATACAAGTATAGGTAGACCTAGCAAGTCGTCGTAAGAAAAACCCCAGGCATTCAAGAATATGAGTCGGGGAAGCCTGCTCGATGTTACATTTTGGACAAATTGGATGGGTTTTATGACCACCCTGGAAGGTAAGGCTTCTTAAATGTTCACTGAGAAATCTGGAAATTGCCGTCTGGGTGCATCTGTCTCAATTCGTAGCAAGGGATCTTCCAGAGGAGTCAGCTCGATACCAAATATGAACCGGGGGGACGAGCCAAGTCTTTATCAATATGTTTTCTGGCAGAGTACAGCTCAAGATAGGTCAGGCAATTAGATGTAGCTAGAGCCTCTCTGGCACCCTCCTTCGCTAAGGCATCTGCCTCCTCATTACCCTAAATATCTACATGCGAGGGGATCCATTGAAAGTGCACATCACAAGATGAAGAGAGTTGTTTTAATTTATTAAGAATAGAAGTTTCAATTTTATCACCAACGCTACTCCAGTTTAACAAATGTTGGATGGCACTTCGACTAACAGACAGAATCCAGATGTATTTATAGAGGAGAGTATTTTATAGAGAGTACTTGCGACTTTTGATACACATATTTAAAACATTTTTATTATAAATAAAAAAAAAATCTAATCTATAGGTAAAAAATCCCAGATGAATAAATCTAAAGTTTTGCTTAAAATGTTTTAAAAATTATAAGCGAGGATCCAATTTATTAGATTATATTGGAAATAAAAGGAAACTTCTCCCAGTTGATAATCAAACTTAAAGGTTTTTTTTTAGTCACAAATATTTCTTCATCGTACAAATGGAGATACAAGGATTGAAAATTAAAATAACTGTTACTTATGCATTTAATATGCATCATACATGTTAAGATATGCGACTACTTCCGACTTTTTTCTAAAAAAAGAATGGAGATATGGGGGTTTTTTTGTTTTGTTTTTAGTACATTTTAAGAAAAATATGCTTAAATTAAGAATAGAAAAAGAAAAAGAAAATGGGAAAAAAATTTTTTTTTGACAAAAAATAACATAATCGCGGCCCATTCTGTACCAAAAGTTTATGAACAGATTTTCAATTTTTTAATTCTGATGTGTTGCTATGTTATTCATTTTTGAAATGACCTTCAGGATAAGAGATATTTTAATTTTTACAAAAACAAGAGAACTTTATCTTTGTTGTTACATGAAATTGCTTAAAAAACGGTTATATTCACATAAGGGGCTGTAAATTTTGTAATAAAGCAGTGATTGACAAATCTGAAGGTTAAAACATTTCTACTATTATACAGGACATACACAAAAAATTTCAGTTAATTATTTTCAAAACTTTTTGAGCAATCGCTGGTCCCGTTTAAGTATAAAAAAAACCCACACATTTAGAGTAAAACGCTTTTTAAAGTATGACATCTTGCTTAAAGTAGTGGCATCTGCTTTTATTAAAATACTTGTCGTTTTTGTTCTACTGAATGGAAAATAATAAACTTGGTATTGTAATAAAACTAATAAGATGGCCTATAAAATAAAATCATAAAATTTGTCAGTTTTTGGCAAAATCCACAATTTTAGGGTAGTCGGATACCTTAAATCTCCAAAAATTTTAATTGTACGCGATTGCAGAAAACCATCTTTCGAGAAAAGAAGAACTCATTTTGAAAAATAACCATTTAGAAAGAATTTTTTTTAAAAGTATAAGGATAAACAGTAATTTTATCATTTTAGTACTCTTTCTTTAATCGCATATTAACTGAAAAACTTCCATGAATAAAAGACATGGGATGTATTTTTACGTAATCGGTTCTCTAATCCTAGCTCCTTTACGGGAAGAATTGATACTTCTGATGAAAGATCTGTTTTCTAACTTCAATTCTTAATAAAAAAAATAAATGGTCCCAATTTTTGCTTTAAGAAGTTGGTTTATGACTTCTCTAGTGTTTCACAATCTAAAACATCTCCTTGTTCTGAATGACTGTCAAGTGATAAAGATAAACTCTGAGTTAGTTCTAGGGTTTGCAAACCCGTGCTATATTTTCAATTCCCAGGGATTTCGGAAATACGTTATCTAAATCCTGGGATCAGCCCCGGAATTAGGACTGGACTATTAAAAAGATACTTATAGATTAGCAGATTAAATTACGTAATAAAACTGAAAATATAATGAAAAATATGGTTTAATATTATTTACTGAAATAAACCAAAACACAAAACTTAATTCCTCATAAAAAAACAGTAAATATTACATACAGAAATTAAAACATTTCTTCATTTCTTGTATTTCCGTAAGTAAGCCTTTGAAAAACAGCTCGTCCAGCGTTTCATCACATAAACGGTTTCTTATTAGTGTTACATATTGTCCTGCCGAAGAAAATGCTCGTTCAGACTCTACACTGGTAAGATTTATCGTCATTAAAAAAATGAGAGTAAGTTCTTTCCACGTCTCCCTCTATTTTGAGAGACATCTTTTTAAATTTTTGATGATAGTATCTCAAATCTAATAGTCCACATTAGTGCATATCTCTCTGTGATAATTTAATCTAGTTCTTCTGCTACACTTAAAGGTTTGTGTACAAATTTTGATTCAGTTATTGAATCAGAACGTAAATGAATTTCAAGTGTTACCTCATTTGAAATAGAAGATTCGGTTGCATGCGCCGTTAGTATAATGCAGTGGACTCTGAAGCGTCAAGTCTTTCAAGCAGGTCCAATATTAATTTATTCTATTTAATTGAAGAAGAAATTGGGAAACATTATTCTCAAGACGTTGCTTATACTGTTGTGTAAACATTGAAATAAACCGCTTAGATCTGTGCAACGTTCAACGAGAATACGAGAAATGAGAATTGCAAAAATTTGACTTAAAGCACCGTTTCTCAAACTGTGGGGCACGCTCCCCTAGGGGGCGTGATCACTCTACGAGAGGGGCGTAAACTTATTAAAAAGTTAAAAACAAAAGATTTTTAAAAAATATTAATTTACTGAAATTAAGCAAACAAAATGCATTCTAATATAGTAAATACACTTATAAATGTATCACTACTGTACAACGTATTCTATAATTAGTTTAACATAACTAAGTAAAGAACAAGTTTGATAATTACCAGTAACCCCATGGGCATGTATTAACTCTTATCTTGATAATTGTACCTTTTATAACTAATCCCTTTTAACTGCCGATTAAAAGTTACTCCATTCGCTCCCCAATGCCACCATTTTCCATGTAGACGCGTGAATGTGATGCGTTTTTTGGAAGGGGGGGGGAGCAATTCCTCTGAAATAAGTAATTCCTTCGCAAACACTATCAAGGTCCTTTTATTGCACTCCAAAGCCTTCGGAATAATTTTAGGGATAGCATTGCATAAAAAAGATCGTACTTTGGAAAGACGATATATACGTCCAGAAAATTAATGTTTTGGCTGAGTTTATATACGCCGATGTCACTTAAGAGGTTGCAGTCGTATTGTAGCTTTAAAGAATAGTATTGTTGAATTCAATACATTGTTATTGTAGGGAAGGGGGCACGATGAAAATTATAATTGAATATTCGTGACCGAATATTGAAAGTTTGAGAAGCACTGACTTAAAGAAATTATAATTGCACACAAAAAAATGCTATGTACACTTTTCATTAAAAAATATAAATTTTCTGAGAGTTATAATCTTAGAAAATTTTGATGGGAAAAACTTCAAAATATAATTCAGACAAAAACTAAATCCCGGTATTTCGGGATATGAAGAAACACCGGGATCCCCGGGGCTGCAAACCCTAGTTAATCCCCCCCTCTCTTTCACATCATTTCGAATACAGTGTAGAACAATCAAATGCCGGAACAATTATAAACAATGAAAAATAAAGTTGATAATTATAATTTTAAATAAAAAATGGCTAGTTGGCACTTTATGGCGCAAGGCCAGTAAATAAAAGAATATTAAGAAAGTGTAAGCCAGGGGTCGGCAACCTTTCAGCTGTGGCGTGCCAAACCAACCTACCAACATGATTCAGCGTGTCAAGCAATAGCAAATATTTGAAACAATTTGATTTCCACGACAATACATGCAGAATTAGGAAAAATAGAGGTCAAAAATACAAATTTAGTTATATGTTAATTATGCATCATTTTAAGATATTTATTGACATAAAAATAAACATAAAATACAACAATTACTTCAATTAAAATACAAATATTTAACGTACACATAAATATGTATCTTTTTAGAATTTTTAAGGGAAAACTTAAAGTATGACTGTTCTTCAATATAAATCAAAAATTAAAATTGTACATATATGTAGGAAAAGGATGAAAGTTTTTTTTATTTCTTTTGATTCTTATTTGAACTGTAAGAGATGGCGCCACTAATGGAAACCACGTGAATCTTCGCTTCGCGATACAGTGATGTCATATGTCTATGATGTAGCAGAAAAAACTGGGAGTTGCACCAAAGATTGCACGAAGGTAGGTCGGATGGAATCTGTCTCTCCGTTTTTTGAGAGTGAAGGCGTGTTTTCTGAATTAGTATGGTGCTATCTCAGTATTAAAATTGTTCTTGAGTTTATTATTTGAAACTCCTTGTAAATAGTTAAATGTTTTGGTTGTGTTTTAATAAATTAGGGGATTTTAACTCTCTGTGATCATATAACATTAAATTTGGACCTTCCCCTAGACGCCCCTCCCACATATATTATACATTCTTAAAAATATTTATGAAACTAGAAATAAACAACATAAAGTATAAGTGTTCATGCAGCAAAGTTAAATAAAAAATTAAAATTTTAATGAGAAACCTTGTCCCTGCAGAGATCTACTTAATGTCGCAATACCAGGGGTTTAATTCGTTACTTTCAATTTGACACAGGATTCAGAATGTTCAGCAGTTAAACAATTTCTTAGTGGACTCAAAATATATTTCATATGAGAAAAAATTTGTTCACATAGATATGTGGAACCAAAAGCGGAAAGCAGGGCACAAGCTATTTTTTTCAAACAATTAAATCTTTCTGGCAATGACATCCAGCAATTTAAAATAGCTGTCGATTTATTGCTAGAGTTGTCTTCCAAATTTTTCCGTAACTCCGTAAATTTTGTTTTCCATAATTCTGAAGATATTAATTCAATAAGTTCCATTTAAAAATTATCAGTTTCCATCCACTCAAAAATTGACAAATCGAATGGGATTATTAATGGGTCTATTAAATCAGGTTTGATTAGAAAAGAAAATATGGGCATACAAGCTTAAAAGTCTTTGCATCTTTTAGAAAACTCCTCCTTAAGTGCTTCAACGTAAATTTGAAGTTCATCTTTGTCTACGGTTGATGTATTTGCAAGCGCTTTAACATTTGGGAAGTATTTGTAGGTACTAGAGTATTAATATCACGGGAAAATATATTTAATTTTGTAGCAAAGCCCTTCCAATATTCAAAAAGTTCAAGTACTGTTTGACTTTCTCCTTGCAATCCTAAGTTTAGTTCATTGAGATATTTAGTTATATCTGTCAGAAACATCAATTTACATAACCATTCCTTGTCGTCTAATTCGGGAAAATGTTGTCCCTTATCATTAAGAAAAATTTTAATGTGCTCCATGCATGACACAAACTTATTCAATACATTACCACGACTAAGCCAACGGACATGACTGTACAAGGGAAGATCACCAATTCACTTTCCATTTCTTCTAAAAGAGATTTAAATTGTCTTTGTTCTAATGAAGATCGAGACACTATAAAATTAACTATTTTAACAACAGTATTCATTACAGAAATTAAGCGCTGAGACGAAATTTTGGCAACTAAACTTTCCTGATGTATTATGCAATGGAAGTTCAATATTTTATGTCCAATATGATTTTCAAGAAGTTTGACAAATCCTTTTTCCTGCCAACCATTGCAGGAGCGCCATCAGTAGTTACACAAAATATTTTATTTATATTAATATGTTTTCTTTCAAAAGGATTAATATGAAAAAAGAATATCCTGCCCTTTAGTTGTACCAGACAGAGGAATCATACTGCATAATTCTTCATAAATTCGATTTTATCACAATATCGTGCAATTACTGCAAGGCGTGCAACATCATTCACGTCTTTACTTTCATCAAGAGCAATGCTAAATGCAACAGTTTCTTGTAAACCTGAATTTTGATCGCAGTTACATTTTCTGCCATTTATGTTATTCTTCTTTCAACAGTTCGCGCAGAAGCAGGTATATCTTGAATTCGTGATAATATTGTTTGTAAGTTAGGTAAATCACTGAACAATATTTCAGCACTTTTTAAAAATGTGTCCTTTATATGTTCGCCATCTGTAAAAGGTTTTCCTTTGGCTGCTAAACAATGAGCAATGACGAAACTACATTCTGTCGCTTTTGGTTTGACTCCAATTGTTTGACACAAAAATGTAATTTCCTTTTTATATCCAGAAATAGCTCTTTCTAAAAAACTTCACATTTCTCATCAGAATTCTTAAATGTGGTCTGGTGTTTAGTTTGAAAATGTCTATGTATATACTTGACGTACGACATACGACACTTTCGCGACATAGCAAACATACAGCGCGATCTTTTTGTTGTATGAATCCAAATTTGTTAGTCCAAGAATCTTGGAAATCGCGAACATCAAGCATTCTTTTTTTAGTCGCCATTTGATTAAATATGTATTTATTAACTGGCACAATGATGAAACAAACAATATACAAATTTTCACAATAAAACTAACAACGTGACACAAAGTTAAGTGACCAAAAAATCACGTCGTGCATCAAACTAAATTTAACTTTCGACTGAATTCATACTCGGTATTCGTATATCGGCGTGACTAATAGAAAACATGAAAAATGTGTTCTAATATCTATTTCTATTAGCTTAATTCGCTCCAATTATGACTTCTCTGGCACAACACTCAAAAAATTACATTTTCTCTTAATATTTAGTTAAAAAGGACCTTTATTATGAAATCTGAATCACTTGCCTAATTAACCCACATCATTGTGCATTTTCTTTTCACCGAATTTATTTCCAATCCAAATTAAATATGTTGATGGAATAACTATTTTTGTTTAATATATTTCCGATGGAAAACGTCTGTTAAGCAGAATTTTGATTTAAACCTAAGACATTTGTTTTGTCTTTTTCCGTCGATGTCCAAACTTTTGGTGGGTAAAAGACAAACTACTTACTTTTTTATTTACAGAGCCGTGATGAATGATTCTCAATTTTGCAAGTATTACTCAATAATTTTTATTTGTGTTGAATATTTAATGCTAATAGTAAGTCCCATTTAAACAGAAGATGTTTTCTTTTACATAAAGCATACAAACTACAAGCAGGCTGATTCAGCAGAATCGTTTTATGGAAAAAAATCGAAAATGAAAAATAACCTTTATATAAAAATGTACGAGGGGATGAAAGGAGAGACAGAACGATTTATAGCTTTATATATAGTATATATCTTATAATTTTGTAGAGTGGTGGCGTGCCACTGGAAATTGCTCCGCGTGCCACAGGTTGCCGACCCCTGGTCTAAGCCTTTATTTTCAGCCTCATTCGTCATTGCTCTTTTCCTTGAAGAATAACAGATTTATGAATAAATGCCAAACTCTAAGGAATATATAGAGGGTCCAAAAAGTATAACTACACCTAAGAATTAAAAAAAATCCGATAAAAGTTTGTTTATAATGAAATGCAAACTAAATGGCGCTGCGTTTCCGTCTTTAGTTTCAAAACGACTTCATCGCAAGAGCAAGTGCAAGTAGTAGTATGGTTTGTCGAATTTAAATTTAAAACACAAGTGTAACGCTAATAGGGCCCCATCACACTGGAATTTGGAAGCGAGAAAAAGTTCCCTGGGTGGGGATAGAAAGAGGAAGTTCAATAGAGTGGCAACCCTGATCTCTAGACATATAACACACCTTTTGAAATACTTATAGGGATAAGTGAAAAACATTTTTTACCAATCTTCAATCGGTAACACTGACGAAATGAAAAGTCGAGTTACAGTGGTCATTCAGATTGTTGATCTTGTAATGCTTCATTGAACGTGGCTGGAAATCTGGTATAGAGTCGATGTGTTGCGCGCAACAAATAATGCGCACATTGAAATCGTGCATCAAAGTCCCGTAAGAACTTTCTTTATGGAACAAAAAACCAGAAGTGTAAATATATATATATATATATATATACATTAATATTTGAAAGTGTAGTCATTCTTTTCGGACACCCGGTATTTGTAATTGCAAATGCGTCGGTGATAAAAGTATTACTTAACATTTCTTTTATCTATTCTATTTCAGTGAGAATATAGAAATCATATACTCTAACTATAGGCTCTCAACGTGGGCAATAACATCCCCTTGTGGGCGTTTGAGGCTTTCAGGGGGGCAGTAAAAGACCCAGAAAAAATTGAGGGCGTTGAGAGGCCCCTAAGGAGCTTCGGCAGATTAACCAAATGTAGAAAATTTGTATGTAAAAACAAAAGTAAACTTTAATACTGTTTACCTTATGTTGATTGTATGTATTTAAATAAATTTCTATATCATATGTACGGAAATTCACATAATTCGGTAGTTCGGGAAGTGGATCAAAAACTTAAAGCTTACATTACATTCAGATCTACATTAAATTGAATGATATAGTGCATTTTGATTTTTGTAGTACACGTGTTGTCTCTGTGAGCAGTAAGAGAATTGTTTCGTCCACTGCATTTCCTTACGTATATTATCCAAGAAATATAATTAAATATGCTAACCAGGAATTAAAGTGTGATTCTTTAAAGGATAAAACTATCAATTTATATTTATTTTGAAAGCAATAGTTTATTATGAATTACTTTGTATCATCAAAACTTTTACCTGTCTTTATAGCAGGTAAGCTAAAACTTTTATTCCATTCTTTTAAGTGAAGAAGAAATTCAGCAGCGTTTCAATTCCAAAACAATATACCCTATCTATGACTAAAATATATAATATTACACATTTAAATATATTTGTGGCAATAGCTATTTCAGATTCGCAAGTAAAAAAGTTGGGGCTTTAGAACAAAATTAAATTAAAAAATATATTTCTTCTATTAGTAATAAGATATTTTTTTAAAACTTAACTCTTGTTTTCACCATGTATTATGTACACTCTTATTTCTCTGTGTGTGTATCGAAATATTCACTAGAAAAGGGGGCGGTATCGAAATATTTACCAGAAAAGGGGGTGCCAGTTCAAAAAAGGTTGAGAACCTATGCTCTAACCAGAAGAAACCGATTCTGCCCCCCCCCCACACACACAAATAAAACATTTAACTATGAATTTAAAGAAAATTCTGTAATAATTTTTTATCAGCCATAAAAGATAATGTAAATTGCTTTGATACAAGTGAAGATTCTGGATATAAATTTCTAAAAAATAAATCTCCAACCTAATTTATTTAAAATGGGGTGGGTTATTTCGGAGTTTAAGTATAATTTGAAAGTTTAAAGAAATTGTTCGAAATTTTTTTCTACAGGTAAATTTTTAATAAGTTGAGGAGATTTAAGCAAATTAATAGCCTTTCGGTTAGAAAACCGATGGTTGAAAATTATTAATTGAAAACAATCTACAAACATAGTAGGCAATTAAACTAATAACAAAAAAACCCCCTACAGTATTAAAAACATCTCATTGAAGTTGTAGAAGCACATATCTGAAAAATATGTTTATATCTACTTACCTACTTGTATTGATAAAAACTGCATTTGATTTCATAAGAGAGAAGGCTTTTTCATCAAACATTCCCTTATTTTCATCTGTCATGTTGCAAGTCACTATTATATAATCGGAAATTTTTAGAAGATTTTCGAGAGTCGTAAAGTGGGCTCCTTTCTGTTCGACTGAGAAAAAAATATTGTTACGAACTTTTTTGTAATTAATGCTTAATTCTAACTTAAAATAGTGTAAATAATTTAAATCTGCATGTGTAATAAGTTAATGTTACTTTCTGTTGATTTTATTTCAGGATAAAAACTAATATTCACAAACAACGCCGTCCGTTTCATTATAATGGCGTTTTCAATGGGAACTTGGCAAAATATTGCTGACACAGCCAACTTGGCATCCTTTTTGGAGACTACATGGAAGCTTCTTGAAATTACTGGAAAAGTCTACAACGTCATGACCCAAAACATAACCCGATTTTTCGAAAAAACACTGATAGAGATAACCAAATAGGATAAAAATAGCGATCGCTTTCTAAAACAGTGTTACTTCAGTTGTTTAAGTGCTTACTTGCTGTGAAAAAAAAGCTGCTTGCGGATAACCTTTAACAGTACATATCTGTATTTTTTAGACATCGCTGGTTGTGGCTGAGCACCAAAGAAGGTGTAAAAACCCTTCTCGAACTTGTACGAATTTTACAGCTGAATGTATATTAAGGATTGTTTTCGACTGTAAATTTTATCGCTCTTGAAGAACCGTTTTGTTCTTTAGTATGAAGTCCACCACCCCCTATCTACGCAACGATATAAAAATAAAATATGAAATACCCGCACCAAGAAGAAATTTAGAGAAATGAAATCTATACAGCATTTGTTTAGATAGCGTATTTCATTTAAGTTTCAAAGCTGCATGTCAAAGTAAATGTCAGAAGAATCCAATTCAAATGTAAAATGGTACATCAATAATTGGTCCAGTCACTTCATTTTTAAATGCAAAGTTGTGCAGGATACTGGATTTGCCATTTCATAATGCCTCATGTGGCGATCTCGCAGGGTAGGGCAGCATACCGGCACTCCATAGACCACGTTATGACATCAGCGGTATGGGATGGGAGAAGAGTTTTAACCTGTTGGGAAAATACCTCTTTTAAAAGTGATCAAGAATAATTGCACAACTAATTCAATAACCTGTCAGACGTTTAAATTTGCTGTCAAGTTGCATAAGATACCGATGGGGGAGATCTTAATATCAAGAAATCGTTCCTTAGATCATAAATCCTGGTGTTAATTTAGTATATTTATACCACCCTGGTAAAAGATGCCTGCTGGTACCAAGAAAGAAAAGACTCATCCAAGAACATTAGATCTCTGGCCCTCAAACAAACTCTAGTTGGACACTTCCAATTACTACCAGGTGTAAGTTTAGGAGTCGGTAACATGAACGCTATAGGTCGTCCCTTGAGTGATAGATTTGCAATTGTTTACGCATCTTTCTGGTTCCAACAAAAGCTCGAATATCTGATGGACATGTGGTACGATGCACTTTCCTCTCCTTAGGTATCTGTGTGTGGCAGGATTCCCGTTTTCCCTCGGACACCCTTTCTGTGACCATTGTCGAAAACAATCATGCCCAATACATGCAATCCTGTCGAGTCTTTCTGCAATCATCGTGCAAGAAAACCTTTTCTTGGCTTCGTCTCCTTGAAGGCATTCTTGATTCAAATCTAGCTTTTATTGTCCAGTCTAATACGAAATTCGAATAGGCAGCTTTCCTACGTAGAAATGTATTAATATAATTTATCTAGCATACTTCCTGTTGCTGGAATTTTATTTGCCTTCGAAGTATGCACCAGTTTAAAGTATTGTTAAGAATAAAAGCAAGTACACGACAAAACCAAATTAAGGCAAGTTGAAATTTCTAAGCAGGATTGAATTAATTTCATTGCGAGTTCTAAAGATTACAGAATATTTTTAATTTTACAAGCACATCTAAAATTTATGATTGGAGGAATTCGTATAATTCTTATACAGTCTGACCTCCATTTTACGAACCTCTATTCTGCATAACTCTTCCCTAGAACCATGAACAAAAGAATATTAAAGAATGAATCTAACAAGTTTTCTACATAGCGAACTTTTTTTTATTTGGCGACTTCGTTAAATAGAGATCTGACCGTAATTCAAAGTTCTCTGATTGGTGAATGTTATTTTGATGTGGAATGATAAAATCTAACAAAGTAGTCTGAAAAAAGATGTTTTTTCTCGAGCTAAATTTCTTTGTACGTAGAATGCTAAAAATTTCTCTTTATTCCTTGTTTTGTTGAAAAAATGCGCTGTTCGTGTTGGAGTATTTTCTAAAATTTGAAACCCCTTTTTCAATTAAACTGGGGGACTACTGTCAAATTTGCCAACCGTCATTCTATCTTCTGATTGAACTGGGTCTAAAGACTCAAGTTCTTCAATGTTTTGCTCTTACTCATGTATTTCTATGAGTTCATAAATTGTCAGCTTGGTTGTGGGAATCCGGCAGTTCTTGAATGTCATCACTATCCACTTGTAAATTTATTTGCCTGGCAAGATCAACAACTTCAATTACATTACCAATACCATCAGGCGCCGGTACCGATTACGTTCGAGTTTCAGTGAAGGAAGAATCGTCGATATTTGTGAATCGCGTACGAAAGCTGATGGCTAAAGACATAATAAACAGTTTATCTGAATTTACAAGCAGAATTGGTCGATTTTATGCCTTCAACAAATCATTTGCGAAACTTTGAAACAAAATAAGCGAAATTCTAGAGTTCTTTAATTAGAGTTTTATTTTATTAATATGTTCATCGTGTGTCGTTAAGAAATTGATAGCTTTATCTTAAAACGAAATGGGAAGAAGATTTAGTAAACTACAAGAGAAATATATTCTTGTAGATATACAACTATCTTGCTAATTTTTTACATAAACATTTCATAATACCTTTGATGTAAAACATGCTAGACAAAATTAAGTTTATGTACACTGATGAAATAAATTAAGAGAATTTATATATTATAGCGAATTGCATGAAAATAACTGAACTGAATGAAAAACCACTGCTTTTATATAAAAATGCAAATCTTGTACGGCAAATACGTAAGCGTACATATGTGTAGGTGGAGTCAGCAGAAAAATAGGCTTTATTGGCGCATGTAAGTTAAGACGTATTTCGTTCGCTTCACACCTCGACGAATTTCTTAGTTATTGTGAGGCAATCGGTTCAATTCAAATTGTAACGGTAAAAATGAAAAACTTCCAATGTTTAGAGGATGGAATGAGGCGGAGAATAGTGGAGAGGCTAGAAGCAGGCAAATGTTAAGCCCGTATTTGCAGAGAGTTCAACTTAACGTCCAGTGTCGTGTGTAACTTATGGAAACAGTTCCAGGATACTGGTTTCAATCAGAGAAAGCTTGGGCAAGGTCGCCCAAGAACCACGATGGTCAGAGAAGATTGCCATTTGTCGATTATAGCGAGCAGTAACAGAGGGGCTACAGCTTCTCAGATCTCTCGTTACTTGTATGCAGTCACAAAAACCCGTGTATCAAGGGTGACCGTTTAAAAAAGACTTCATGAGAGAGAGAGAGAGAGTTATTTGCTAGAAGACCTACTGTTTGAGTCCCGTTCACGTCTACGAACAGGATAGTCCATTTAGAATGGTGCAGACAGTATCTAGATTGGAGTATGGATCAATGAGTGACCGTCGCTGTTCACCGATGTGTCCCGTTTCAGCCTAAACATCGATTCTCGCCGTACGTTTATATGGAGAGAACCAGGGACCCGCTACCTACCCTCCAATGTCCACGAAATCAACAATTATGGCGGAGGAGGTTTAATGGCCGGGGCAGGCATCATGTTGAAAGGTCGTACACCTCTCCATGTCTTCAAAAGAGAGGCTCTGACTGGTGTGAGGTATAGGGATGAGGTCTTGGAGCCTTATGTTCGCCTTTTCAGGAGTGCATGTGGCCCCAAGTTCCCGATAATGCGAGGCCACATAGAGCTCTTCTGGTCGACGAATTTCTAGAGAGTGAGGGTACTCACCGTATGGATTAGCCAGCCAGGTCTCCAGACCTGAACCCTATAGAGCATATCTGGGATGCTCTCGGGAGGGCAATTGCTGCTCACAACCCCCTCCGAGAATCGTCCAGAAAATGAAAACAGCATTACTGAATGAGTGGGACCAATTGCCTCAAAAACTGATAAACTGCCTTATTTAAAGTATGACATCACGCTGCGAGGCCTGTATAGCTGTAAGAGGGGGGGGGCATGCTTCCTCTAACCCATTTCATTTGTTTATTCCGCTGTATTTGCTTGCAACCGCTGTTTCATACCATTCAATAAGTTTTACGCACGATCATGCGGATGTATTGAAATTGTTGAATATTTGTTTTGTATTGTATCAATGTAAGTACATATCAAATTTCATTAAAGTCGGTCCAGTAGTTCTAGAGATGATCGATCAAGTCTGCAAATTATCTTAATTTCTAACACCAGCGTATTTGGATCTCATTTTTGATTTTAAGGTTGTTTTAAGGTTTGTTTTCTCTCTATACATAAAAAGTGTTTCGTATATAATATTGTAATAAATGTATTTCTATATAAAAGCAACTAAATCTTTACAACAGAAGGCAAGGCACATTAGGCACAAATTTACATTGATGATGATGATGAGGCTTTGCAGGAACGTGCAAAAATATTTAAACGTGACGATGTATTGCGAACTGATGTGGCCTAGTCAAGGTGCAGAAGCAAAGACGGAATGAAAATGAAGTGCAAATTAGAGGAAAAGGCTATAGTACAGCGTTTCTCAAACTTTGAGGCACGTCCCCCAGAAGTTTTTGTTCTAGTGAACAGAAAATAAAAAACTTGGTAATTTTTAAACATAATAAGATAACCTATAAAATAAAATCATAAAATTTTTTAAATCTTTGGCAAAATTCACAATTTTAGGGTAGTCGGATACCTTAATACACAGATGCTTCTTTTGAAGAAATTTTTATCCTTAGAACTAATGAACTCCGATATGTATTTTTACGATAAACTAACACGCATGTACATAGCTGGTTTTCAGATGCATCTATACTAGAACCTGAGACTCGACAATACCACCCATCACGACACCACTAAACAACCAATACCATAAACACCACTAAATAACTGCGGCAACAAAATTAATCTTAGATGAAGTGGCAAAGATAAACCTATTAAGCCATAGTGCTTCTCAAACTTTCAGTATGTGCTACCCAATTTACAATCATAATTTTCACCCCCTTCCCTTATACAATAGCAATGTATTTCATGCAATAGTATTGTCCTTTGACGCTAAATCTACAAAACGATCTTAATTATAAATCTTATAAATTATCAAGTTAAATACTAAAATTTTGTATACGAGTGTGTTACCTTTGAGTAATATTTCTTTTAAGTAAGTTATTTTTAAGTAACAGGATAAGTATGTTACTTTCCCTTTCTAATTTTTAAATTGGAACACATTGCAAAATAATTTTTAGTTAAAGAAGATACCAAGAATACCAAGTCCACCTTGATACAGAAAGGCTTTCAGCTGCCGAAGAAGAAATCTTCATACATTTCACACGTCAATTGTTGATATCAAAAGTTAATTTAGTAATAATTTGCCCGCTCTACCCAACCCCCAATGTAGATTTATCACCACCCCCAGAGGGGTTGCACCCAAATGATCGAGAACCACTGTATTAAGCTAACATTTTTGCATTAAATAATTTCAGAATTTTCACCTAAATTATAGCCGGGAATGTGTTATTCTTAAAATTTAAATTATCTAAAATAAAGTTATTTGATATTTCTTAAAGGAATGGTTAGAGGAATAAATTTAGGAGATTATGATCACTCTTTTGTAGAATAACTTAAAGCAAGAATAAGCATTTTATCGATCGCGATCGACCAGTAGACCAAGAAATTTTGGGGTGACCGCCATTACTAATACCCAGAAGCGTACACTAAAAGAAACAAATTTATGGAGTACCGACGCAAGAAAGGCTTTAGAATTGGCTTTTCCCAACCAATGTGACTGTATTTATTTAATCAAACGATTCCATAAATGTATAGACGATACGTGTACCTTCAATGAAAGCGCACGATGGTGCTTCAGGCATTAATTGCTGCTTAAGTCGAAAAAAGAATTCACTGATGACAGCCGTAGAACTGAATTTTATCCCACATGCCGAATAAAGAGGAGAATAAATGCAAATCATTCTTCCCGCGATAGCACGAGAAAGGTTATTAAGAAATCCTCCCACCCTGCACGCTTCCACGGGATTTGGTTTTCATCTTGAAGACATGTTCTGCGAAGGCGCTGGACTCGGCATCAAACAAGATAAGTACCTACGTCGGTTTTAGATACATTGTTTCTCGTATGCTCTGCGCTTAATTGCATTTAATATTTCCACGCACCACGGCCTAAGAGTACCTCATAGCTGTTCAAGCTTCCAACTAGACAATTTTGTTTTACTTGTGTATTTGTAGTAAAAATGTAGTAATCTTATATTTTTTAAAAAGTGTGCAATGTGTCGGACACAAGAGACAAGAAAATAAACATACAATTTTAATACATAGTGGCAAAAGGTAGATCACCCACATTAAAAACATTAGAAATAGCGCGTAACCTGGAAGAATCCTCGTATCTTGATTTACAGGGAAAAGGGAGCATTTAAAAAATCTCTTCGTTAAGATGAAATTATAAGGATTTTAAGCATAATAATTACCTACTATTTTAAGCCAGTAAAAAAAAAAGGATATATTGTCGAATCAAATACTCGATATAAATCAAAACCCACACAACAAATTAATTCGAGAAAACACTTAGATTTCAAATCTATCACTTTGTAAACATAGAAAAAGTTCCTGCGGGAAATAAGTGTCAAAATTATATGAAATGTTCTCTGATCAAGTTAGAGGATTGATCAAAAAGCGTCGAGAATTTCCTTTCGAATATCACCATTCAATTTAAGAGAGATTCATTGAAGGATTTATTTCAATTTACGTCGCATTGTGAAACAACACCAGGGCAATTTGCAACGAAAGTCACAATTTTGATCCAAGGACAAGTGACGAGGACAACACCTAAGCTTTCACCCCTCCCTCTCTGAAATTCCATACCACACTAAAAAAGAAAATTAGCGTAGTATTTTAACTCACACATTAGTAGTTCTGGTAACATTACATTATATTCCGATGAGACCACGTTCACTTACTGGTCAAGGTATTGGTCTCGTGGCTAGTGCATCATGAGTTCGAAAATTACTCGGACCGTCGCCAAAAGCCCTCGTGTTGCTAATAAGTGCGACGTTAATATTCACTCATTCACTCACTCTCTCATCATGAGTTCGAGCCTATTCCCTCTGAGACCCGCTTTGCAAAGGGGGAAGCACTTTAAATATGTCAAGACTCAAACGTCCTCCTGTGGAAGTTAAGTGAGGGGATGCCAGCTCAGGTGCTGTCCTCATCACTTGACCTTGGAACAAAATCATGATGTCCGAGGCTTATCTGAATTGTACGACGTAAAAATTTCACTTCTTCACTCACTCATTTAAGTCCAAGCTTGGGAATTTGCCCCAACCGAGACCCGTTCATTGGGATGTTTGGAAAATTGTGGGCTAGTAGAAACTAAAATCCAAAACGACTTCAAAATCCCTTAAAGGCAAGAAGTAAGTGTTTATTAACATCACACGCTAAGGTAACATGAGGGCTATTGGCAATGGGTGGCCGTGGTAGCCAAGTGGTCAAGGTTTCGGATCAAGGCTAGCGTGTCATGAGTTCGAGCCCCGTACAACTGAAAACCCGCCGTGTAGAGCCGTGATACACATTAAATCTGTCGTGAGCTCCAACGTTCTCTCGTTGGTGTGGTAGTTAGTAGAGTGGAGTGCCAGCTCAGGTGTCATCCGCGTCACTTGACCATGGTTCAAAATGACGCGGTCCGTCACCAAAAGCCCTCGTGTAGCTGAACAGTGCAACGTTTATATTCACTCACTCACGCTATTGGTAACGGACCTCGGAATTTTCACCCTCAGTCAAGACGAGGGAATAGGACGACATTGAGTTGGCACCCCCTCTCTAAGCTTCAACGCAAGGCAAATGACAAGACTTTGAACCTCGACAGATTTAACGTGATCAAGACCATTACTCCCGACGGATTTTCAGTGGTAATGGACTTAAATTCATATTACGATAGCCCGAGTCCATTACGACTGCAGATCCACCGTATAGAGTTGTGCGATTCACATTAAGTCTATCAAGGGTCCATGTGCTCGCTTTGAAGTGGTATAGTAGGTGGGGTATGGTACCAGTTCAGGTGTCATTCTCGTCACTTGGTCATTTCTCAAAATTACGAGGTCTGTGGCCAATACCCCTCATGTTGCTTTATAGTGCACTACTCTCAATCTCACTTACTGCTTGGAGAGAAAATTAAGAAAAATACGTTTTAACTTAAAAAATGATGAATCGTTCGTTGAATTGAGTGAAAGCAAAACAAATTAATTAAAAAAAATACGAAGCATGATTTCTATGAGATAGATTGCGTCGAAAACAATTGAACCCATACAAAATAAAGTTTGCAAAAATGCAATGCGTTCCATCTTTCCAATCAAATTATGTAAAACTAAAGTTGGTTCTTAGCCAATTAATCAAGTGAAAGGATTTTCTTGCTTTGGTTTCAATGCATAAATACGACTTCTGATGCCTGACAATCGTATTCGATTTGTTTTAAACACATTTTACTTTTTGTAGAGTTTAGTGCTTTTTATCCGTTTAGAACAATGTTTTCCATGCTGCTGTTGGTTTCTTCAGTTATCTGCGTATACGGCCAGCAAGCTGATGGAGGTGCCAATGAGATATTTGCATGGCCAGGCGAGGTAAGACTTCAAATTTTGCCTTCCCTCTGTTGACTCATAATAATGCTATTTCTTCTTGTGCGCAATCACTTGCAATTATTTCGACGTATGAATATTTAAGCTTTAATGAGAAATTCCAATACTTTTACAGGGTTCTGGAGAAAACTATCCAAATGCGCATTTGGTCTTTGTGACGGAGTCTAATCGTGGCGTTCTTTCGAGCACGCCTGTTCCAGAGTTTAGAATGGTTGATGGTGACTCTGCTCAAGACGAGGTATGATTCTCAATTTTTCACCCTTCTCTATACTATAAGCCTAAAATTTCGGAACAATACTTCATTAAATTCAGTTAGTTTTGTGTAGGAATGTGCAAGCTTAAAAATGCTTCAAATTCTCAAATATTGTTCCACACGAGCTAAACTGTAACTTTTCATTCCTTCCTTTGCAGGTGCTATTGCCCTTCGGCGAAGTATGCACGTATCGTAGAGATAACACCTAGAATAGAATGCTCGAATTCCTCTGTAAACCACAGAAACGACTACAGCCAACTCGACTGGTGCAGTTTAGACACTCCAGATGATTTTAACTTTTACTTTGTTTACTTGTGTGTTCTTTTAGAAAATAAAATTGCTTTTAGTTTCCATGGCTTGTAGTTTGACTTGAAAGCTGAACATAATATGGATTTTTACTTGCATTTCGTGTGGTGTTGGACATTTCTTTTACTTGATAGTAGGAAAAGTGTCGTATAGATTCTGCCTTGCTCCTCTGGTAGATATTGCATAGTTTTTAATATTTGATTTCTTTTTCTGTAGATCAGTTTCCTTGATAACATTGGAAACTATATGGGATGCGACTTGATTGCTAGGGAGTTCAAAATTTTTCTGAAGTTGTCAAATTTTCAATATAGGCGACACAAAATATCAATCATAATTTTTATCGCGCTTCCCCCCCCCCCCGTACAATAACGTTCTCCTGAAGGCGATATTACTGTACTTTGATGCTGAAATTACCATACGACTTTAATTATAAAGAACACAAATGTCGATATATTAAATTTTGTATATAACAAGCTCATTGAAGTTTTAGTCATTAACAGTGTTCTTAATTTAATGTAGATAAATTAAATAAGTACAGTACAGAACAATTTTTAAGTATTTTATAATTATACATATCAATGTATTTTGCTTTCCTTCATTAAATTTAAAATATATATACATGTTAATCTTTTATTTTCGACCTGCTTGCGCTCCCTTTGTATGATAATCCCGCCCCTACAGAGACGTGCCGTACACTTTGAGAAACGCCGTTGTACTGGATTTAATCGGCAATAATACCCCATCTCCACCTTTTATTTTATTAAAAGAAAGTTTCCTTTGTTACTTGCTAAATTTAATGATTGCACGAAATATAAACAGCAAGTATATTTGATTCTGGAGTTCATGGGGTTTCTCAGTCGTAGATCGTTATAAGCTACAACCACTTGACTGTAAAGATTATCAAATAAATAATTTACAAGATAGTTTTAATGAATTTAGGTTTATCTTTTTCCAAAGTGTATTGCAACCCTAGCGAATTTCAAGATGACTCGCCAAATTTTGCAACCTCGATTTCGTACGTGTTATATCGGTAACAGTGTGCTTTGTTTCATATTTCTCCCTTGGCCTCCGTTCCAAGTCTAACCGTTCGTTAATGCGGTAAATTAGATCAATAAAAAAGCATCTAGGTTAAACGAATTTTCATTGTGCTTCTTAACCTCTCAATCATTGAAAGGATCGTATTGTCTATCAAAATATTATAACAAGCTCTTTCGTATAGATGATAGGCATGGAACCTTTGCATACCTTCGTGGCTGAACGAATAACGAACGTCTGAAGAACCGCGGCCTATCTCACGAAAAATAGATTCTTGTTTTTAAAAATTTTTAATGGGGTGTAACCAATTTCTTAATTATGGAACTGCTATATTTTTTGACAAATTACTAAATACTTATATACATGTATATAAAGGAGAAAAGCGACTAATCACAATATCTCCGGAACTATTCAACCTACAGCCTTTAAATTTGGTAGACATATTCTATTAATAGAGTAGATAACCGCCGAGAACGGAAAAAAATTCGAAACTCAACGGCCGTTAAGGATCGTCATAAATAGTTGTCTCCATTTCTAAACTACTCGAAGTACTATATTGAAATTGGGTAAGCGGATTCCTTTCATAGAATAGGGATCCGCTTCAAAACGAGTTTGGTGAACATCAATCCCCAAGGGGCGTTGCGGGGTCTTAGAGGGCGTTATAGATAATTATTTACATTTTTAAAATATTAGTCGCACAGTCTTTAAATTTGATAAATGGTTTCCTTTTCATAGAGTAGAGATCAGTTACAAGATGGGTTTTAGGAAATTAGCCTCCCCCCCCAAGTGGCATTACGAGGGGATTAAGGGGCGTAATAAGTAATCGAATTTGATCCTAATATGAAAGTCAAATCAAGAAATTACTTATCCATGGCATGTATTTTCAAAAAAAAATCTGCAAAATCTTTTTCAGACGAAACGATTGAACTTCCGACTGGAAAATGAGGCTCGCAAGTGTTACTTGCAGAAAGAACAAACCCGATATATACCGATGTTTGTTGAAAATTTCCATTCGCGTACTTGCAAAAAAATGTTTACCACATGGCTAGGGAACTCGAGGACTTTAAATTATGGGTTGCTTTTTATTTCCGCGCAATTTAATTTTTGGGGTTTGCGTGGGCCAGATCGAGAAAACTGACCACTGCGCGTCATTTCAAAAATGAATATCAAAGCAGCACATCAAAATTGAAAAATTCTACATTAACTTTTGTACAAGTGCAGAACTTTTATGTAATTTTTGTAAATTTTGAACGATTTTTTCCAATTTAGTAATAATTTTTTTCTCTTAATTTTAGCGTAGCTCTCTCATAAAATATATATTAAAAAAATCTCAACCACAAAAAATCGTCAGATTCATTGTTTCACGTATGTTCTCTGCATGGAATATTTCCCTGGTCTGGTCTACCCGTCGCTTATAGTTGTTGAAGCTTTCAACTTGACAATTTTGTGAAACATTTGTGTTTATAGTAAAATTGAAGTAAGTGTGAAAGTGAACAATTGACAAGAAAAGAAATCCTACAATTTTAATACAGAATGGCCACATTTGCGCCTCAAGGTAGACCGCCACACATTAAGAACCTTAAAAGTAGACAGTTCCCTGGAATAGTCCGCCCATCCCATGATTTAAAGAGAAAGTGTAACATTTAAAGTATCTCTTTGCTACGACGAAATTATAATGTTTATAGGAATAACAATTACCTACTATTTAAGTAGTAAAAAAAGGATAAATGTCGAATCAAGTACTCGATATAAATTAAAAACCGCAGAACAACTTAGTTCTAGAAGACACCTTTATGATTTCATCACTTCTTAAACATAGAAAAGAGTTCCTGTGGGACATAAGTGTCAAAATTGTATGAAATGTTCTCTGATCATGTTATAACGACTGATCCAAAAGCGTTGAGAATTTACTTTCGAATGCCACCGTTCCATTTAAGAGAACTACATGGAAAGATTTATTTTAATTTACGTCGTATTGTGAAACAAAAAAGCTGTTGGCGATGAACGTCATAATTTTGATCCAAGGTCAAGTGACAAGCTGGCACCCCTCCGTGTCTGAATATTCACACCAAGTTTAAACAGAAAATTAAGTATTTTAAATTGTACACCAATAGATCTGGTAACAATATTTATCTAACAATAATCTAGATCAATAACATAACCGCGGTACCTAGTGATCAAGGTATCGGACTCATTGTTGGCGTGTCATAAGTTTGAGCCTGGTACCACTGAAGACCTGCCATCGAAATGGGACCGATGCATGTTAAATATGAGAAAACTCAAACGTCTTAATGTGGAAGTTAAGAGAGGGCCTGCTTGTTCAGTTGTTATCTTCTCACTTAACCTTGGATCAAAATTACGAGCTCCGACGCGAACCTGAATTGCACGAAAAAATAAATTTACTTCTTCACTCACTAATTTAAGTTCGAGCTTAAGAATTTGACTCACCAAGCACTCTTTGGTTGGAGTGCTGAGAAAATTGTGACCTATTAGATTAAAAGTTCAAAAACGACTACAGTATCCTTAAGAGGCGATAATTGAGTATTAACGTCGCACTCTAAGGTATGAAAAAGGCTATTGGCAACGGACCTCGATCGGTACTAGGATGGCAATGAGTTGACACCAATTCTACAATCTTCCACTCAACGCAAACGACAAGACTTTAAACCTCGACAGATTTAACGCGCATCGGGAACTCTACACATGGCGGTGTTTCACTGGCACTGGTCTTAAATACGTGTTACGCTGGCAACCAAGTTCAAGACTACTGAAGATTCACCATATAAAGAGGTTCAATGCAACATAAATCTATCAAAGCTCAATCACCCGCGGTTGGTGTGGCGTGGTACCGGATCTGGTGTCGCCCGCTTAAATTCTCCAAAGTTAAAAATACGAGGTCTGCAAACCTTAATCTGCATATTTCTTCACAGTGCTGCTCAGTTCTCACTCACACTCACCATGTCCTAGGGAAGTGAAATGAAATTTAAGCTTTACACGTTTTGACTTAAAATTAAAAATCATCCGGCGATGTCTTCCGTGTACCTTCTTCTGTGAGTTGATTGAAATCAAAATAAACTCATTTTAAAAATATGACGCTTCATTTCTATGAGATAGATTGTATCGGAAACAATTGAACCCATGCACAACAAATTTTACCAATATGCAATGAGTTCCATCTTTCCAATCAAATCATGTAAGACTATAAACGGCTTTTAGGCAATTAATCAAGTGAAAGGACTTTCTTGCTTTGGTTTCAATGGATAAATACGACTTCTGATGCCTGACAATCGTATTCGATTTGTTTTAAACCCATTTTACCTTTTGTGGAGTTTAGTGCTTTTTATCCGTTTAGAACAATGTTTTCCATGTTGCTGTTGGTTTCTTCACTTATCGTTTTGTTTTTATCACAATGTTTTCGATACTACTTCATATATTACAATAAGTGATACATGAATGTAAAGAGAAATATAACAAGTATTTTTACACCAAATATCAACAGCGCATGGAAGACCGCTAAGATTACAATCCGTGGGGGGTTCTATAAATATATCTATTGTTATAGTTTCTAAATTCTTTCAATTCCGAAATTGCCCCCACGATTTTACCCCAATGACATTAATTTTCTCGCTCATCATTTTATTCTTATATTAAGAATTAATTTTTACTTTTTAGTTCGATTCAGTATAAAAGCGTGTTCTTTAGTTTTTTAAAATTATAATTTATTTTTCATTTTTTAGTTCGATCTACAATAAAAGCGTGTTTTTTAGTTTTTTAAACTGTCATTTATTGATAGTTGAATTTATCCTTGAGTTTGATATTTGGAGCAAGAATTACGTGGCTGCTGGAATAAGTCTTACTCTTCAATGGATTTTAATTAAAGGGCCTGAAGTGTATTTATTCTCTATGTTTACGGGGTCTCGGATGAGTCCCGCATTGTTATATTAGATTCCGTCTCAAAAGAACAGGTCAAATAAATAAAATGAGTGGTAAGAAGAAAAAAAGTTCGAATTAAAAAAAAATTTAATGTACCATGTTTTTATAACGGTTTAAAAAGTATAAAATTCCTTCTTTTCGTTTTTTTTTCCCCTTCTTTTTCACATTTTCATGTCTTGTCATCCACTTCTGAGATATGGTCCAAATTTTTAGACTCTAGCTCCGGGGTGGGCATTACGTCGATCGCGATCGACCGGTGGATTACCAAGACATTTTGAGGTGACCGCCTAAAAATTTTACTATTCAGTAATTATATACGGAAAATTCAAGATTGGTTGACAGAACGCAGGCTGAGCCTTCTACTGACTATAACAACAAAAACTAATTTAAGTTAAAAATGGTTTACTTTTTTAATATAATTTGAATTGTTTCATAATAAATGTATCGCTGATATAATTATATTTAGGGCTATTATTTTGTTAAGTTTATACCTAGCATTTTGCTTTAAACGCGGTTTTAAAAGTGTTGTTTCTTTATTTTAGTTCTGTATATATATGTACATATTCCGTACTTATTATTAAGTCATAATAATAACATTTGCCCCACCTCACCACACCTACGATATTGGGCAGTAGCGTACACAAGAATTTTTAAAGGTCGAGGGTTTTTTGTAGGTCTACCATTCTCGTATCATACCTTAATACGCAGTCAAACATATATATGTAATCGACGTTGGCCGTTGACATGATTTCTTTAATATTATGATCTCTATTGTTGATGGTTTCTTTGGATGATATTGACGAGGCATTCCGGTGATTAATTAAAACTATTTATTCCACATCTTAAGCACATGAAATATTACAGGGACGGCACAATCTAAGCACACACAAACACAATGCAGCCGACTACATGTTGAAACACAAAGCAGAAGCGAAAGAGAGCGCGGTATCCAGGAGTCTCGGTATATATAGGCAGCTTAAATCACGTGATCTGTGTGGGTGGATGGATGTAGTTTAAAATACTCTCGTTAGGCGGCGGATTAACTTATTACTAAAACGTTGGTCCTAAAGGGATGGACCAAAGGTAATTAAAAGTTATTAAGAATAATTAATGGGGATTATTACATTTCCCCCCTCCGCAAGACCCGTGTGTTCACTAGGGCCCTTGGTCCACACCCGTATCATACAGAGATATAAAGTACAAAATTAAATTTTTAAATTATCATTATTTAAAAAAATTTTCTTTCACTTCAACATTAACAAAAAATATTCGAGAATTTGCCAAAGTATAAATCGTGTAAAAATTTTGAAACAACCATCCACCACATTATTAATATTGGCTATGAATTCAAAAATATTAATTCTTAAAATACAAAAAATAATTTCTTAAAAATTTATATGAAATTGTATATAAGAGCACTGAGGGTGAAAAGAAACAAATTAGGATGACCCACGCCTTGCACAATCTTTGAGACAAGTTTTACTTCTTATCGTGTAAAGTTGCACAATAACTTCAAAAACAAATATCCCAAGACTGGAAATTGCAAGTCGACCGAAGAGATCTTTTTAAAAACTATTTATAACTTTCTTTTATGTATTAATTTTATTATGACAAAGGTATAAGTTTGGAGGCAATAGTATATTGACAATCAAAGGTGTATTTATTCCCTTGAGGTACTCACTATGCACAATCCTTACAAAACCCTTATTATTTATTCTAAATGTAAACATTTGCTTATTTATTTATTACTATTTTCTCAGCCTAAGTGCTCTCAAAACCATTATTATTTCAAACACATTAAAGTTGTTCATTTTCATATCAAATAAATTGTTCATTCTAAAAAGTAAATCTTATTTTGACCAAAAATTCTTAAAACCACATTTATCAAATAGTATCAACATAAAATTCTCAAAATAAAAATATGAAATCTCTGGTATATATTCAGTAAAATGCTTAAAAACACTGTAAAGTTATCAATTCTCATGCTAAATAACAAATTCAAAAATAATCGTTATGAAATATAGGCATTTTATCTTCAAAACAAAACATAACATTAAGAAAATTTAATCCGAAATTTCAAAAGGTAAAACCGAGATTCCTGGAAACTTTTTTAAAATGGTAATAACATTCACATTAATATATACGTGGAGTTGACTGCCCAATCAATTAATTTAAATACAATCGAAAAATAAAAATTTGTTGCACAATATTGAAAAAACATTAGAATAAACCATAATAACAGTGCAATGGTGGTAGGCACCAAAGAATAATTAAAAAAAAACGATGGGGGTAAGACTCATAATATTGAAAGAAACTCTGGGGTAAAACCAGACACATAAAAATTTGCTGGGGTAAAACCAGGCTTATAATAAAAGAATGCTGGGTAAGACCAGGCTTTAAATAAAGGAACTATATATATTGGTACCACTACCCCATACTAAACCATTTCATATGGAAAACTTTAAAACTTAAATATTTTCAAAATATCTAAACCATAAATTAAAATCATTGCAAGATTCTGAATCAAAATAGATTATTAAATTTGCTTTCAAATTATTACGCATACTAATCACAAAATCTTTCTTAAACATTTTAAAATAAATTATTAATAACGAACGAGGAAAAATATATAATCAATTTAGAACTCCCAGATAATTTCAAATGACAGAAGAAAAATGCACGGTTTATTGTATTGATGAAAACTTCAAACACACTAATAAAAAATCGCTGAGTGCATCATTAAACCTTTACGTTTCAAAACAAATACTTGTCGCACTTAAAAAGAAATGTAATCCAATTTGGCTCTTTAGGCTGATGATAAAAACTTTTTCTTTTTTCACAATCTCGCGCACTTTGAAAATAATTTGAAACTGATTTTTTTCCTTCTTTTTCATTGGAAGACAGAACTAAGGCTCGAATTGTAGAATGATTTTTTTTTAAACATATGTTTGCTGACGATATAACTTTTTTGTTCACACTTTCTTCTGTTGGCGTTGCATTTGGAACACAGAACTATTACTCAGTCATTTTGGTAATCCTGTCAGGGCGTGGCAAGTGATTTCTTTCCCGCGCAGGAAAATATCCTGGCGACTTATGTAATCGACGTTGGCCGTTGACATGATTTCTTTAATATTATGATATCTATTGTTGATGGTTTCTTTGGATGATATTGACGAGGCATTCCGGTGATTAATTAAAACTATTTATTCCACATCTTAAGCACATGAAATATTACAGGGACGGCACAATCTAAGCACACACAAACACAATGCAGCCGACTACATGTTGAAACACAAAGCAGAAGCGAAAGAGAGCGCGGTATCCAGGAGTCTCGGTATATATAGGCAGCTTAAATCACGTGATCTGTGTGGGTGGATGGATGTAGTTTAAAATACTCTCGTTAGGCGGCGGATTAACTTATTACTAAAACGTTGGTCCTAAAGGGATGGGCCAAAGGTAATTAAAAGTTATTAAGAATAATTAATGGGGATTATTACATATATATATATTTTAATTTTGTCGATTGTCGGGAACAAAAAGCAGCAAAAAGTAAATTACATAATAAATAATTAACATCAATAAATAAAAAAAATTACTAATATCAAATACTTAATTACATTTTACACGCTATTTACGTGGGGCTATAATTAATCGAAAAAACATGAAGGGTTATGAGGAAGGGTTCGTACCCCTCCCCTGCCCATGTGTGCGCCACTGACATTGGGTGGACCGTGACTCCTAGGAAAAATTAGAAGCAGCCCGCACCCTGTAAAAGTCTGCCCACCCCTACTCTAGCTCATCGGAAAGTCTCAGCTTAAAATCAATTACAAAATTACACCCGGACAGACACTAAAGGGAGTTAATAAAAACATGGTAATATTAAGTGTCAATCGTATTCTCACATTTTAAACGTTTGGCTATAATGTTAATTCGTATCATCACTTCTAAACATATTGCTTTATAAAAATAAAAAAATATTTAGAAGTTAGAGCGCAAATTATTTTTTTCACATCACGAGCCTTTTTTTTTTTTAAAAGCTTTTATTTAACTTACAATGTATGTATGTATGTATGTATGTATGTAATTTGTTCGGGTGGAATCTTGCAACTCAATTTTGAAGCTGATATCTTCCTCCCATTGAGCTGAAATTTTGTATACACGTTTAGTTTGGATGACAATGCATGTTTTGACCATTTATATTCCGATATTGCAATTAATTAAAAAGATATTAATTAAAAATGTTAAACTAGTTTTGGGCACCAACTTGGATATATCCGCATTGTTGTAATAATTTTATTGTTACAACAATGACAAAAGTTGGCGTCGAAAATCGGTTTTCAGCCAAACTGGAATTTCATAACGTTGCGCTATTGACAGTATTAATTAACTTTGTCTAAAAAATAATTACATTTCTACAACGTAAAAACAATCTAATTTCTACAACGTATGCAATTTTTTTACAATTTTTTTCCTTGGATTTAAATTCAAAACAAAAAAGTAGAGCTATTTTTCAAGTAGATTGGTACATTGTATACCTTTCTCAACGCTGCCAAGTTAAACTGAGATGGAGTATTGAAGAAATTCTTTAAATAATTTATCTAACTTTAATCTATGAAACTCAGACAAAAAATAATTACAGAATCGGAAAGATCATTTTTTATATATATCTTACCCATCAAAAAGGAATCCGCTAGGAAAACAATAAGAGAAAAATATTATCTAGAAATGCAATATATTTTCGATTAAAAAAAATAATTTTACAATAAAATGAAGTAATTTTTTAAAGAAATTTTCTAATTTTAAGCCTACGAGTAATTTAAATATACTTTATTTAACCACCAGTAATCTAAACACACACTACGACGTGTGTCCTTAAATTTAATTACAAATAGAATCTGTTAATTTTATTTGAATTTAATTATTGATTTTTTCAAAATCAAGTTTCTAAAGATGATCTGAGCAATTAAAAAAAAATAGATTCTTACGTAGAAGATATTCAATGTCCAGCAAAAAATTATCATTATTTGATAAAACTTCCTTTTTTGATTACAAAATGAGTTTTTAGGCTTAAGCATTTTATTGATTAATACAAATATTTAAATGCCTTTTGAAGTTTTTAATAAACAATTAAAATTTTCTTCTAATATGTTAGAGAAATACATCCCTTATCTTCAAAATATTTCAAATAAATAATATATTCTTTAAGTTTTTCAAAAATAGTCAAAATTTTAATTAAACATTTAATAACTTTGTCATTTATGAAGATAATCTCACTAAACCTTTTTTTTTTCGTGTGTAGAACAATGTTAGCCAAAATCTGCATGAAGATTGAAAAAAATTGCTTAAAAATTACGGATTTAAAAAAATTGTGTTTTTAGTCTAATACCATTTTGCGAGAATTAATTCAGCTAAACCAGGGATGGCGAACCAGCGTTCAATGAGTTGAACAGGCTGAGAAACCTGTCCAGCGATAACTAAAAAGTAAAAAATAAATTAAATGTAAAAAAACTTTTTTAAGAACAAGCTTTTATTTAAACGCGCTAAAAAGAATAAAATAAACTTTTCCTTTAAAACTTTTTTTACTATCAACTTATAACGTCATTACACAATTTATATGATATAAAAGCTTGTCGCGAGATTTAAGTACTCATATTTACTTAGTTTGAATTTTTAAAAACCAAAATCAATCAGGTCAAGTTATTTATTTTACTTGTTTATCTACACAGGTAAATCTCGCGACAAGCTTTTATATCATATAAATTGTGTAATGACGTTATAAGTTGATAGTAAAAAAAGTTTTAAAGGAAAAGTTTATTTTATTCTTTTTAGCGCGTTTAAATAAAAGCTTGTTCTTAAAAAAGTTTTTTTACATTTAATTTTAATTTTCATTTTCAGAAAAATGTTTATATTACAGTAAGAACTTGACAACATACACCCACCCTCCACTTTCTCCTATACAGAAAACTTTTTTATTTTTTATTTTTATAAACCACAAGTGTATTTTATACTGCATATAATTAGCTTTAAATTCAAAACACTCGCTTCTGGGTTACACCTTTTTCTTTTAGTCACTAAATCTGGAATTAGTCGCCAAATCTGGAAATGGTATATGAAATTAGTCGCCAAATCTGGAAATGGTATATCGAAGTAGTTGCCAAATCTGAAAATTGTATGTGCAATAAGTAGCCAAATTTGGACGTGGTATTTAGAAATGTCGCCAAATCTGATAATCGTGATTCCTGACGATCCTGATGAGGACAATGGAACAAAATTATGAAATTATTGTATTGTCATCGGTCCTTGACAAGTGTGCAAAATTTCTAATTAATCTGACTTTTTTAAGTGGGTGAAAATCGAGTACCAAGATTCCGTTACATGCAAGTGAAACTTATAAAAGCGTGTTAAAAATGGTGTAAACTAGACCTTCTAAATTTTACGGACGTAAGAAAATTATGCTGGGTGAATTTAATTGCAAGAAATCTAAATATAAAAGAACTTGAGCTTGTCTCACATCATTCATGTTAAGGATTCAAAATTTTCATGAACAGTAATAACACGAGCTTAAGCGATAGGTGGGATAGAGGTATAGCCGAGAATGTCGGGGTACAATGTAGCATATAAATACATATACATTTTTTTTATTTGGGGCCGGAGACGAAACAAATGAATAATTCAGGTGAAGAATAGTTTACAATAAAAATAAGATAACAAAAATACAAAATCGAAAGCCGAACTTAAATTGTGGAGAGGGTTTCATAAAATCCAACAAAGGTTTGATGGAAATATTTCTTTTTCTCCGCAAAATGTCCTTGTAGCAAGCTGAAATTTTTTAATCAATTATTTTATTGAAAAAATACACTCAACGTTGGGTTTATATTTTCTAAGACTTTTAGCCTTTTTTCAATTAACCCTCTAAGCGGTTTGGACGTCTTTTACCGCACGTCTAGAGCTGTTTCGAAAACGCACCACACGTCTTTTTCTGACTTCAAGAGAGTGCTTCAAAAGCATGTAGGCCGTATTTTTCTGAAATCCTTTCCCCCCTTTAATGGTTTAACATCGTGAAAGATAATTAGGGAGGGTTGCGACGACACAATAGACACTGACAGGAAATTTTATGGCTCGTAGGGAACCCCGTGTTTTGATCCTGGAGACAACGTAAAAAAACTGGGAAGAATTTCTTTAGTTCCCTTCAGTAAACGAACTATAAGTTAGTTTTCGTAATTTAGCTTGATTTGAGATATTATTGCGATTGAATTAAATAAATTCTTTTTGTACTTTTCACAATTTAATCTTTTTTTTTTCAAGTTTTGAAAAGTTCCAAAGCATAAATAAAATATTATATAACTCACTTTTGATTTCATATTAATTTGAAGTTTTAACAAGTTGGATGGTAATCTGCTATTTTATATAGTTAGACAAATTACTTTTTAAGTATATTCTCTTTGCTTGATTAACTTGTATTATTTTCTTCACCTTAAAATGATCACAAACGGAAAATTAAGTTTTTAAATATATATACCTCTATATAATATCTAGAATTATATTTATTGCTTCATTTTTCCTGTCTTAACCAATGCTTTATGTTATTAGAACATGATTATTTCATTATTAGTTATCAAAAAAAAAATTAATAAGAAACTGAACGCTTCAAAATTTAAAACTTTTAAGCTTTCCTACAACTAAAAATGAATAATTTATAATCATTTGCATTAAATTATTTGTAAAAAAATTCTTACGCTTTAATAAAAATAACAGCGAAAAAACTAATTCAGATCCATTATTTTTTTTTAATTTTAAAGCCAGGGTGCAGGACATTTTACGAATTGTTAAAATACACAAAATTATATTTGAATTTTAAAAAAATGCTTGAATTTCAGTTTACTTCAGACAGAACACGAATAAGGGAGTTTTGCCCCAAATTCATATTTTTAAACTTGAATATTTGAGTAAATAGTTATTAAACATATCCGGATACACACATATTTACAGTTGAAATTTACGCATGTTATTTAATATAAAGATTAATTTTAAATTTATTTTTAAAAAATATTTATTTATATTATATATATTATTATATATATTATATTATATATAGTATATATGTATATTATATATTATATATATTATTATATATATTATATTATATATAGTATATATGTATATTATATATTATATATATTATTATATATATTATATTATATATGTTACCGGCAAAGTATGAAATGCCGGCATTCTATAGAATGCCTAGGGGGGGGGCATTCTATACAATGCCGGGCGTTTTTAGGCAAAGTATGAAATATGAGATTTATTACATACTTTGCCTAGGCATTGTATAGAATGCCTAGGCATTCTATAGAATGCCCAAAGCTATTTAGGCAAAGTATGAAAAAAGGTCATGATAAGGAAATTACATCAATGACTTATATATTCCTAAAAATACAAATGTTATTCTGACAAAATAATGCGACTGTCATTAAAAACATTATTGTTAAATTGTGATTTCGCATATTCTTGTATTAAAATTCCTTCAAAAGTTCCAAGCTGATAGAAACCATCCTATTTCTCACTCATTACAAGTGCCAATATATTGGCATTCGGGAAAAAAATCAAAATTTTGTACTACCATTACCTTTTTTTAAAAATAATTTTCTGTTTTTTCTGGAAAGTTTCCCGTAGGTGGATGTACAGTTCAATATCATAACGTTTACCATTTTTGTAATTGGTTGAAAGTTTTTTCAGAATTCTATCACATCCCCAGAATCCGGAATTTAATTTTTCTCATTTCAAATTAAATTCCTAGAACAAGTTCACATCGTCAAACTTGGTGTCAAAATTACTGGGGGCAATTGGTATCGCCTATATGGTGCCGCACTAAAAAGGGATACCAGCCCCTGGAGAATGTACTAGGTCTGAAAATGGTAAAAATACCAATCTGCAGCCCCATTGAGGGAAAAAGAATCCGTGATTTAATACTGTATAGCAGTTCTTCCCAACAGTTTTCTCTTTCAGATCGGTCGATGTTTGGTAATTTTACAGCAGCCCGCTGAGGGTGGGACGTTGATTATTTATATTTAAAATTGTTTGATTTTATATAATTTAAATGTATTTAAACATACCTTCAGAGTAAAGTTCAGTTACACCAAAAATAATTACAAAATGATTTTACATAAAATATAAAGTGATTTCCATGGAAAGTCGCCCAAACACGAGAAAAATACACCTCAGTAAATATAATGGAAAAAATTTAATGCTCCTGAGTTGCCTGATAACCTTTGATCCACGGACCAAGGGTTAGGGACCACTGTTTTATGGTACTGCCGCCTTCTTTAACAGTTTAAATGAGTTTACTTTTATTTTCCGCAAACATCCCTGGGTTCATTCTTAGTAGTCATTTTAGCATTTTTTATATCACTTATTAACTTCTAGTAAGTAATTTCAGTTAAGAAAAAACCTTTTTTTTTGGAGCATCAACTCGAATTTTGGGCAAGTAGCCGTTGAATAGTTGCTTCATGTCTATGGACCATGGGTCGGCAGCCTTTTAGCTGTTGAGTGTCAAACCAATCTACCAATATGATTCAACGAACCACACAGCAGAGCATTTTTGAAACAATTAAAAAATTTACAAATTTGTTTAGTAGTGCAAAGTGCCACTGAGATTTGTACCACGTGCCACATGTGGCACGCGTGACATAGGTTGCCGATCCCTGCTATAGACCATGACTTGTTCTCCAACATTATAGCTTGCTCCTCCATTTTTAGGAAACACAGGAAGAAAGCAATTTTTTATTGAATATGTTTAAGTAAAATTGAGTATTTTGACATTTCGGAACAAACAGCAATGTACAACTAACAGATTCTGAGCCTGAGACACGCGTTAAAAGTTTTGTCTAGCCAATTGACAATATTCGAAATGAATCTCAGATGTATTTCATACTTTGCCAGTTTCTCATTAGGCATTCTATAGAATGCCTAGGCAATGTGTGAAATAGGAATCATTTCATACATTGCCGGCTAGATTTAGGAATTGTATAGAATGCCTAGGCATTCTATAGAATGCCGTATTTTATACTTTGCCGGTAACATATATATTATATATATATTTATATTATATACTAGCTTTTACCCGCGGCTCCGCTCGCGTTGATGTCTTTAAATAACTGTCAAAGTCGTAATCATTATCATTAAAAAGTAAGTAATATAATATGCTAATTTTTTATTGCTTGAATGTAACCAATAAAATTTAAAAATTCTAAAATTGATCTTAGTTTAAAAAAAACTGAAAATGTGTAATTTATTATAATAATTAACAACAAAAATTCAATAACTTAAGCTATTAATATTTTTTAAAATCGAAAGTATCTACGTTTAATATACAATTTCTCTCAAAACAGAACTGTATACCATATATTATACGTCCTTCCGTCAGTTGCAAATATGTGAAGATTTGGGCATTGACACGCCGATCAGGCTACATATAGTTGGCCATGGTAAAAATATTGCTTTTCCAAATGCACCCCTGCTACCTGAAATGTTAGCTTTGTTAATAGCAACATTAAAACTGGGGATATTGAAATCGTTTGAGTTGAAACGGTAGGTCAGTGGAGTTACTTGGAATTCGAGGTATAATAACACTATCCCTTTTCATGACATATGTTAAAATATTGGCACCAAGTATATTCTGCTACAGTTTTGTGATCCAAAGCCTCGTTCGTTTACATAGTCGAGGAGCATCGAGATTTTGCATAACTGGTACATTTAGTTTTAATTGAAGTTTATGTGAGGGTACACCCGAAAGTTCAAGTGAATTTAAGAACTCCGTGGGATATCAAGTACTTTGTTCTTTATCCATGATTGTATTCATTGATAAATATTTCTTCATTTCCCCCTCCCCCACACGTCGTTTAAATTTTCAATGTTGATTTTATGGACAATGTCATTGTTAGGCGCCAATATTGATCTTGCGCGCAACCACTGACCCCAATTTGAATTTTGTTACAAGCCCGGGTAAATTTGAGCAATAAGATTTACATCATTTTCTCTTCTACATTACAAAATTCTTTGGAAGTTAAATATAACCTCCAGCATTTGTGTCCAAACATCCATAACCGATTTTCAATTGCTTCTCTGCATAATGTTCCAAATCTACGTCATTATGAAGATACACTCTCATATTCGTTTTCAAACTTAATTTTTCAAATTTTGCCCATAAGCTTGATGGTTTAATAGAGACTGATTTAATCTTCGACAGGATTACAGGGGGAGTTTTTGAAAATTACCCAGCCAATATATAATAAAGTACCATTCCTCCTATAATATCTGTACTATCTCGTAAATCCTGAAGAGTCCGATTTAACTCTTCTACAGCTTTCTTTTGAGACATTGTACTTTAATCTCACACTAAAAGCTTGCATTATGAAAGCATCCTGCTTGAGAACTATTTTTTCTAAAATTTCAGATGTGTGAATCTTCAAATACAAGATTAAGCGATAATTTTAAAACGGAATGTGCAGTACGACCGTTGGTCAGTAAAAAAAAAAAATCGCGGCTATACCAGAAATCATAGCAACTGCTATCTTCTGGGTTTTTCTGATAGTCATTAATAATAAGTTTAGCCAAAACCTTTTTCCGGTTCCTCCAGGGACGTCGAGAAAAAAGAGTGCACCACTGCCGGATTCTATTTTACGTAACACTTGTTGGAAAACGTGACTTTGTTCTGGAGTTAATTGAGGGATAAATTCTGTTACTGATGTTGCAATGCTATAAAATCGTAGGTTAATTCTCAAGCAATTTCATTATCAAAGCTATTTCCGTCAACACGTCTAGAACTAATCATTCCAATATCATGTAGCTTCTTCCCAACCATTTTGAAAACCTTTATTCCGTTTCATTGTAGATGTGTTGATTGAAAGGCATATTTGCTTGTATTTGCTGCAAAATATCTTCCGCCATGTAGTCTTAGTACTTTTTCCAAAAGGTTTCAGCATTAGAAAGACCGAAGATGAAATAAGTATTGCGTAAAGCTCCCTAATTTTATTCAGCGAGTGACATTGTATGGCTTCCTCCATAGTATTATCTAGTATATCTTCAAAGTAATTCTTCCACGTAAAATATCTAGGTTCAGTATAAGTGAAAAATTTTGTGCAAAATTTGAATATTGTATAATTAGATTTTTAAAAAGTTCAAAAAGATAAACATTCGAAAAATCAAAACTTTTTATGAAACTGTTAATTAATATTACCATAAAATTTTCAATATCACGCGCGCAATTCGCTAAAACTTTATTTCGTTTCCCTCTTTAAAATGTGGTAGAAAATTTGCATTAAAATATCTGGGATTGTTGGAATAGAGAACTTCTTAGCCAACTTGGCGATATTTTTCAAAGTTTGAGTTTGACATTTAACAAATGTAACGTAATAAACGTTATACGTTTAATAAAAAACTATTTAAAAAATTGTTTTTTGTAAAGATGCTAAATTACACTATGTTTAATTTATTTGTTACAAACGTGAGAAAATTTTTATTAAAATTTCCATTATTGACCAAATGCATACTTTTGCTCCAATTTGGCGAGGAATAAGCAACGTCCCACGGTTTTACCCGCATAGTTTCCGTTCCCGTAGGAATATGGAGATAAAATGTACTTTAAGTTACTCGCTGATAATGTAGCTTTCCATTAGTGAAAGAATTTTTAAAATCGCACCAGCCGTTTCCGAGATTAACCGGAACAAACAGACAGACAGAAAGACAGAAATTTTAAAAATTGATTTTTTGATTTAAGTACCATATATACCTTTAAATGTATTTAGTAAAAAGCTGCTAATTTGAAATTACAAACAGACACTTCAATTTTATTTATTTACTAGCTGTTACCCACCCGCTTCGCTGGGAATTTCATGATGTTTTATAAATTTTTACTGTTTATATATATGTATAAATTATTGATATCTAAGTCCTGCATTAAGAATTCGATTGTATTGAAAAATATACTTATACCTGTAACTGTCGCCTGTTGATAAAAAAAATGGGCAGAACTCATCTAATTTGTGTTTTCTAAAAATTTCTAAAATTGAAGCATAGAATGATGTTTGCTCTTTCGTAACTCAAAAACCAAGTGGATTCCCGCAAAACCAATTTTCGGTGGATCTCTACTCCGTAAATTGAACATGCAAGCCAAATTTCAAGTCTAAATCTAACAGAAAAAAAACAAAAGTTTTACTATCAATATCCCCGTAATCCCGTTGAGAGCCGTTTTCCAAAATAACCGCTCTTAGCGGATTTCAACTCAACAAAAGAAAAATGCAAACCAAATTTCATTATTATAATCCTTGTAGCTCGAAAAAAGGATTTTTTTTTGTCAATACGTCCCAGTAACCCCCTGCACCCCCCCAGAACTTGATTTGCTTAAAATACATTCTTAGTGGATCTCTATTCAACAAAAGAAACATGCTTAACAAATTTCAAGTATATGGGTCTAACAATTAAAAACAGGAATTTTTTTCTGTAACTCCTCTTGACCCCTCGCAACCCTCCTTGGGGGTCAATTTTCGTTTTACTCTTTGTTAGACGAACTCTATTCCATGAAAGGAACATGCCTACCAATTTTCAAGCAGGATGATCAAATAGTTTAAAATGGAAATATTTATCAATTACGCCTCTTAATCTCCCGAAATTAAACTTGGTAGTTCATATTCGCGAAACCCATTTTGTAGCGGTTCTCTACTTTACGAAAGGAATCTGCTTATCAAATTTCAAGACTCTACGTCTAATAGTTTAAAAATGGGGATAATTATCTCTAACGCCACTTGAGCCCCCGCAACGCCACTTCTGGGTCTGTTTTCACAAAACCAATTTTGTAGGGGAATTGCACACTATGAAAGGAATCTGCTTAGCAAAATTTGAAGACTGTGCGTCCAATAAATTAAAAATGAAAAAAAAATAATCAATAACGCCCCTTGAACCCCCGCAACGCGGCCTAGGGGTCGATTTTCACAAAACATATTTTGTAGTGTATCTCTATTCTATGAGAGGAATCTGCTTACCAAATTTCAAACTGTGCATCTAATAGTTTAAAAATAGAAATAATTATTTATATCTGCCCTTAACAACCCTTGGGGGTCAATTTTTCCCAAACTTGTTTTGTAGCGGATATTTACTCCATGAAAGAAACATTCCTACCAATTTTCAAGCAGTGAGGGGAAGTAGTTTAAAAACGAAAATATTTATCTAGTACGCCACTTAATCCCCCGCAACGCCATTTAGAGGTCTGTTTTCACAAAACCTTCTTATAGCTGATCTCTACTCTATAAAAGAAATCTACTTATCAAATATAAAAACTGTGCGTCTAATAGTTTAAAAATGGAAATAATTATCTATAACGCCCCTTAAGTCCCGCAACGCCACTTGAGGGCAATTTTCACGAAACCCATTTTGTAGCGTATCTCTACCCTATGAGAGGAATCTACTTACTAAGTTTCAAGACTGTACGTCTAATAACTTAAAAATCGGAATTTCTGACGCCCCTTAAACCCCCGCCCCCGCAAACAATTGCTGCTAATTTGAAATTACAAACAGACACTTCAATTTTATTTATTTGTATAGATATAGATTGGGATTATAATAACTATTGTTTAAATGTGACTAAAAATGTAAATAAAAAAAAATAAAGGATTAAAACTAACCGTAAAACTTATCAATTTTTTGTTTCTTGCATTGCTTTTTGCTTATGAAGCCTTGATTTATTATTTTTAAAAGTGCATCCGAAACAGCCGATGCTCTACTTAACTGAACAGTGTGAGATAACTATCATAAAAAAAAATTATGGCACGTGTCAGCGTATTATCATGTGCGCGTAAATTTATTATGTCTCAAGAAGAGCATCGGTCGCCAGTAACCAAAACAACGACTTCATTAGCTCAGCTTGGCGTTGAATTTGGCGTTCATCTTGGCATTCAGTTTCACGTTCACCCGTATAGTTTCCGTTCCCGTAAGAATACGGGAATAAAATATAGCCTATGTTACTCCCCGTTAATGTAGCTTTCCATTAGTGAAAGAATTTTTAAAATCGCACCAGCCTTTTCCGAGATTAGCCGGAACAAACAGACAGACAGACAGACAGATAGACAGACAGACAGACAAAATTTTAAAAATTGGTTTTTTGTTATGAGTACCGTATATACTTTTAGTGCATTAAGTAAAAAGCTGCTAATTTGAAATTACAAACAGACACTTCAATTTTATTTATTTGTATAGATTATATATATATATTATATATCTATACAAATAAATAAAATTGAAGTGTCTGTTTGTAATTTCAAATTAGCAGCTTTTTACTTAATGCACTAAAAGTATATACGGTACTCATAACAAAAAACCAATTTTTAAAATTTTTGTCTGTCTGTCTGTCCATCTGTCTGTCTGTCTATCTGTCTGTCTGTCTGTTTGTTCCGGCTAATCTCGGAAACGGCTGGTGCGATTTTAAAAATTCTTTCACTAATGGAAAGCTACATTAACGGGGAGTAACATAGGCTATATTTTATTCCCGTATTCTTACGGGAACTATACGGGTGAACGTGAAACTGAATGCCAAGATGAACGCCAAATTGAACGCCAAGCTGAGCTAATGAAGTCGTTGTTTTGGTTACTGGCGACCGATGGCCTTCATGAGACATAATAGTGTTACGCGCACATGATAATACGCTGACGCGTGCCATAATTTTTTTTTAGGATAGTTATCTCACTGTTCAGTTAAGTAGAGCATCGGCTGTTTCGGATGCACTTTTAAAAATAATAAATCAAGGCTTCATAGGCAAAAAGCAATGCAAGAAACAAAAAATTGATAAGCTTTACGGTTAGTTTTAATCCTTTCTTTTTTTTTTTTACATTTTTAGTCACATTTAAACAACAGTTATTATAATCCCAATCTATATCTATACAAATAAATAAAATTGAAGTGTCTGTTTGTAATTTCAAATTAGCAGCAATTGTTTGCGGGGGCGGGGGTTTAAGGGGCGTTAGAAATTCCGATTTTTAAGTTATTAGACGTACAGACTTGAAACTTAGTAAGTACATTCCTCTCATAGGGTAGAGATACGCTACAAAATGGGTTTCGTGAAAATTGCCCTCAAGTGGCGTTGCGGGACTTAATATAGATAATTATTTCCATTTTTAAACTATTAGACGCACAGTCTTTATATTTGATAAGTAGATTTCTTTTATAGAGTAGAGATCAGCTATAAGAAGGTTTGTGAAAACAGACCTCTAAATGGCGTTGCGGGGGATTTAGTGGCGTACTAGATAAATATTTTCGTTTTTAAACTACTTCACCTCCCTGCTTGAAAATTGGTAGGAATGTTTCTTTCATGGAGTAAATATCCGCTACAAAACGGGTTTGGAAAAAATTGACCCCCAAGGGGTGTTGCGGGGTGTTAAGGGCAGATATAAATAATTATTTCTATTTTTAAAGTATTAGACGCACAGTTTGAAATTTTGTAAGCAGATTCCTCTCATAGGATAGAGATACACTACAAAATGTGTTTTGTGAAAATCGACTCCTAGGTGGCGTTGCGGGGGTTCAAGGGGCGTTATTGCTAAAAAAATTTGCATTTTTTATTTATTGGAAGCACAGACTTCAAATTTTGCTAAGCAGATTCCTTTCATAGAGAGTTCAATTCCCCTACAAAATGGGTTTTGTGAAAACAGACCCGAAGTGGCGTTGCGGGGGCTCAAGTGGCGTTATAGTAATATCCCCATTTTTAAACATTAGACGTACAGTCCTGAAATTTGATAAGCAGATTCCTTTCGTAAAGTAGAGAACCGCTACAAAATGGGTTTCGTGAATATCAACTACCAAGTTTGATTTCGGGAGATTAAGAGGTTTAATCGATAAATATTTCCATTTTAAACTATTTGATCATCCTGCTTGAAAATTGGTAGCCATGTTCCTTTCATGGAATAGAGTTCCTCTAACAAAGAGTAAAACGAAAATTGCCCCAAGGAGTTGCGAGGGGTCAAGAGGAGTTACAGAAAAAAATTCCTGTTTTTAATTGTTAGACCCATATACTTGAAATTTGTTAAGCATGTTTCTTTTGTTGAATAGGGATCCACTAAGAATGTATTTTGAGCAAATCAAGTTCTGGGGGGGTGCAGGGGGTTACTGGTACGTATTGACGAAAAAAAATTACTTTTTTCGAGCTACAAGAACTATAATAATGAAATTTGGTTTGCATTTTTCTTTTGTTGAGTTGAAATCCGCTAAGACCGGTTATTTTGGAAAACGGCTCTCAACGGGATTACGGGGATATTGATAGTAAAACTTTTGTTTTCTTCTGTTAGATTTAGACTTGAAATTTGGCTTGCATGTTCAATTTATGGAGTAGAGATCCACCGAAAATTGGTTTTGCGGAAATCCACTTGGTTTTTGGGTTACGAAAGAGCAAACATCATTCTATGCTTCAATTTTAGAGATTTTTAGAAAACACAAATTAGATGAGTTCTGCCCATTTTTTTTATCAACAGGCGACAGTTATAGGTATAAGTATATTTTCCAATACAATCGAATTCTTAATGCAGGACTTAGATATCAATAATTTATACATATATATAAGCAGTAAAAATTTATAAAACATCATGAAATTCCCAGCGAAGCGGGCGGGTAACAGCTAGTTATATATATATATATTATATATTATATATATATATATTATATATTATATATTATATATATATATTATATATATATATTATATATTATATATATATATTATATATTATATATATATATTATATATTATATATATTTATATTATATATATTATATATATATATATATTATATATAAACAAAATTTATAAATATTTTTTTTTAAAGCTTACTGAAGAACAAGTAATTTAAACCTGGATATCTATTGTAATTAAGATTCAAAAAATAACCAGATTTTCATACAAAACTAGGAATTTTATAGTAGAAATTGCATTTGAAATTTCGGAAAAAAATAGTTATGTATTGCGCACATACGCAGTTAAAAATTATTTACCATAAATACTAACAATTCTTCGAATAAAATATTAAATTAAAATTTTAAAATATAGAATGTTAAGCATTTTAATGCATTTCGTAAATTTCATACAATTCGGTTAAAACTGTATGTTAAAAGCAAATAATATGCTGAAAAATTTGATGAAAATAGAATAAATTTTTAAGTAGAAGCATAATATTGCGAAGCTAAAACTCAGGAGGGAAAAATTATGATCATATCTACAAGCGTTTTTGAAATATTTATTTTAAAATTCAGAAAATCTGTGCGTTAAGTTATATTTAATATTAATTAAAAAGTCAACATAAATGTAATGTTATGTTTGAAGACGCATTCATGTACTATTAAAAAAATTATAAAGGGCATTGTTGCGTATGTTAAGAATTTCATATAATTTTAAATTCAGATTTTATTAGATTGACGTAAAGAAAAAAATGACCATCTAAAATACATGATGCAGTCTGCAATGCCATAATCTTGATAAACAGAAGACAGCATTTTCACTTTCTAGGGCAGAGTCGGTTTAGGCAGGGGCAAGCTGTGCAAAAAGTGAGGCCTCGGTTTTTATGGGTGCCGCACTAGAAATTGCAATTTTCAGGAAAAATTATAATAATTACAAATACAAAAATAAGTCTAGCAATTTTTTCATACATTTTTACTACCACGAATTGGGGGATTGATTTCCAATATACTTTGTTGTGTTTCACAATATTTAAGGTAACCAACCATAGTCCCTCATATATATTTGTACTACTTTTCGTAAACCGTACTCCTATTAAAACATGTGCATCCGAAATACACCTTTTGTAATCTTAAAAAATGTATAAACTATAACAGTTAATTTTAATTTATGCAAATTATTAAATGTTCCTATTTAGTCATTTACGTCCAAACAGTTTACATGGGGGAAAAGAATTCGGACTCACCCAATCATTAGGGAATTTTATGATTCCAGCAATAAATTTTATTTTTCACCAAATAGGATTGCGTCACTTCGGGATAAACATTCCCCGAGATTCACCCTTAGATAAACGTTCATATGCTATCCATTGTAGTTTAAACATTTTTCTTTCAATTATATTTATTTCAGAAGAAACTGATTTATTTTGTTCATGAAATACAAGATTTAAATAAATTACTTTTTTTCTTTTCAAACGTATTTGCTTAATAATATATATATATTTGTGTGTTATATTGAAATTTTGAACTACCCAAAATTATATGTTTTTGCTCCTCTAAAAACTCTTAGGTATTTAGGATTGGTCTTACAATCCTTGTACGGTTTATATATTCTAAAATGAAAAATATATTTTTATAACTGAATTTTTGTGCCTCTTTTATAAAAATAAAAAATTTGTTTAGGCTACAGCTTATAAAATGTACTTAAATAAGTGGAGGAATAGTATTTTCACATAATATGAATATTTTTGACTGCAGTAAGTAAGATATTTATATTTCAGTCTCTTTACAATTTGAATAGAAGTTGTAAGCAATTTTACGGAGAGGATATTGAATAAAAACTCCTTGGCTATTTAAAAGTTAAATGTTTTATTTTGATACCTCATAGCTCACACTCTAAAATAAGATAAGACTCATTTACAATCATATGATCAGCTTTGGTGTTATTTAAATTTTCAAAAATACTCTACATATACGAAAACATTCTTTCAAAACCATACATCACATCTCATTCTCTGTCTTTTCCACAGCAGGCATTATTTTTTTTATACTCAAAAAATTGAATACAGAATATACTTCCAAATATTATTTTTTTAAAAAATATGATATGAATACAATGCAGAGTTGTCGGTTAGCTTCACTGAACAAAATTGTTTTAAGTGTACTGTTTTGAAAGACAAAATTAATTGGGAGAAGTTTTTCTCTCAAACATTTTGTAATAACTGAATTGTGTGAAAGATGTATTTATCAATGAATTTTCCATTTAATACTAAATAAACAGGAAAAAAAAATAATTTTGAATAGAAAATGGTTAGAAATACTTTTTCACAATTTGAAGAAAAATATATTCCCATTAAAATAAAAAAAAATTGGCTAAATTTGCTTTTTGCTCCGTCACAAATGCCCATGTAAAGAAAGCATTTTTGTTTCATACAAATTTTTTGACTATGAAATAAAATTTAGATTTTTTCCGAAAAATTCATTTAACATAAAAACATGATTTATAGGATAAATCATATGTAAATAAAAAGTATGGAAATCCCTCTTTATGTTACTTTAAATTTAAAATATAATTGAATAGAAAAGATTGATTTTATTTCATAAAAATAATCGTCCTATGTAAGATACCCCATTTATTCTCTTATTGTTTACAAAAAAGAGAGAGAGAGATGGTCACTTTTACTCTTTTTTACATAGTTACTTTTTTAAAAAAAAAACATTAATATGTACCTGTATTTTCTTAGTCTCATATTCCACAATAAATACAAGCTGATTTTTCCTGGCTCAAATCATTAGTCCAAAATAATTTATTTTTCTTAAATTAATTTTTTTAAATTTTGTTTTGTTTAAAATAAATAAGTATTTTTCAACTTTTGTAACAAGTTTCTTTTTTTCGAGTTTTAATTCTTCACTTTTATTGTGACTTAACCGATCAAACAACTACGTGGACCACACTTTTTCCACCAGATTCGCACTAGGCAACATCACAGCTAAGAACGAGTTTTCCCCCTATTTTAAAGTAACAAAGAGGCCGAACTGAGTAATAAAATCTTCCCCTGTAGACCGCCCGCGATCTTTGAAGGGGAAAGGAATTAAATGTGTTGCACTTTGGAAGCAATTCGCAAAAGAGAAGTAAACGCTTTCGGAATGATTTTCCAGGACAAGGTCGAACACTCAGAGGGTTAAACTGAGGCTTCCTGTCAAATTATCTACTAACATTGGATCTTCTGATCAAACTGGGTCTACAGATTCCAATGTCTTGCTCATGCATTCCTGTGAGCTCATTAATTGTCAGCTCCTATTGGTCGGTTTCCAGCAGTTCTTAAACGTCCTCACTATATAGTTCTGAATTTAAAGTATGTTTTCGCTACAAATGATTATAATGTTTTAAAGCATAACATTTAACTACTACTAGCCTTAGCCAACGGCTTCACTCGCGTTGATGTCAATGTTATAAATATTATCATTAGAAAATAAATAAAATAATATGAAATTTTTTTTATAGCTTGACTGGGATTATGAAAATTTAAAAACTCTAAAATTGAGCTTAGTATTAAAAAAAGTGTGAAAACATACTTTGTTATAATAATTAACAACAAAAATTCAATAACTTAAACTATTAATATTTTAAAAAGTTGAAAGTATATCTACGTATAACAAATAATTTCTCTTTAAAAAGAGCTCAAAACAGAATATTACTCCATAATGCTGCTGTAAACTATATTACATGTTCTTCCGTGAAGTGCAAACATGTGAAGATTTCGGGCATTGGACATGCGAAAAAAAGGATAATTATAGTTGGTCATTGTAAGAACATTCATCTCTGCTACCTGTAATGTTTGTCCTTGAGGTTTGGTAATAGTAACAGAAAAACTGAGTTTGAAACTAGCGTTTGAAATGAAAAATTAGGTCAGTAGGGGTAATTGGAATTCGAGGTATGAGAACACTTTCCCCTTTACCGACACCTGTTAAAATAATGACACGAAGTATATTCTGCGGTTCAAGTGTAGTATAAGAAGGGGGGGGGATTTGGCGATTTTTATAGCGATATCATGGTGAGATTACGAATTAATTCTGGCTTCCGAACTGCTATCGCTAAGTGAAGTAGCTTGGCGATCAAATTTTGGTCGCCAAAACAATTGACATCGCCAAGGCTCCACTTCCTCCTCTACTACACTTTAATCATATTCAGCATCAATTTTGTTTTCGAAGCCTTTTTCTATTACATAGTCAAGAAGCATCGAGATTTTGCATAAGCATAACTGTTACATTTAGTTTTAAATGAACTTCACGTGAAGATACACTAGGTAGTTCAAGCGAATTTAAGTACTCCGTGGGATATGAAGTACTTTGTCCTGTATCCATGATTGTAACCATTGATAAATGTTCCTTCATCCCACTCGCACTTCTTTTAAAATACCAGTGCTACTTTTATTGGCAATGTCATTATTAGGCGCCAATATTAATCTTTCGCACAACCACTCATCGCAATTTAAATCTTGTTGCAAGCCCGGGTAAACTTGAGCAATAAGATCTACATTATTTTCTACTAAATTACAAAATTCTCTGTAAAGTTAAATATAATCTTCAGCCATCTGCGTCCAAGCATCCATCGCCGATTTTCAATAGCGTCTCTGCATAATGTCTCAAATCTACGCATTAAGAAAATGCGATCTTATATTCAATTTCAGACTGGACTTTTCAACCTTCGCCCTTAAGCTTGATGATTTAATGCAGGCTCTGATTTCCTCTGCCGGTGTACACTTCTGGATTACTGCGAGAGTTAGTTGGAAATCACCAGTCAATATAAAACCACCATTCTTCGAATAACATCTGTATTATCTCGTAAATCCTGAAGATTCCGATTTAACGCTTCTATAGATTTCTTATGAGACATCGAACTTTCATCCCACACTAAAAGCTTACATTGTCGAAACATCCTGCCTCGAGAACTATTTTTTGCTGAAAATGCAAATGGGTGAATATCCATGAGCAATATTAAATGGTAATTTTAATAAGAAATGTACAGTACACAACCGCTGGTCAGTAGTGTCGCGGCTATACCGGACGACGCCAAAGCAACTGCAATCTTCTGTTTTTTTCTGACAAGCATTTATAAAAAGTTTTGCAAAAACGTTTTTCTTTTTCCTTCAGGGCGCCAAAATGAAAAAAGAGTGCACCTCTGCCGGCTTGTATTTTACACAACACTTGATGGAAAACATGACTTTGTTTTGTAGTTAGTTGAGGGGTTAATTCATTCACTGATGTTGCATTGCTATAAAATCGTAGTCTGATTCTCGAGCAATTTCATTAACAAAATCATTTCCATTCCCTCGTCTCGGACTAATCATTCCAAAAGCATGTAGTTTCTCTCCAACTATTGTGAAAACCTTATTTTCATTCATTAATAGGGTTTCGTTGTAGACATGTTCGCTGAAAGTAATATCTGCATGTACTTGCTGAAGTTGTAGCAAAATATCTTCCACCATTTACTCTTTGTACATATTCCAAAGTTTGGAAAATTAGAAAGATCGCAAGGTGGTATAAGTATTACGTAGAGTTCCCTAATTTTATTTGGTGCTTGGCATTGTATGGCTTCCTCCGTAGTAATACCTCCATATAAAATATCTAGGTTCAGTATAAGGGCAACATTTCGTGGAAAACAAGACTTGTTATAGAATTATTTTTTAAAAAAAATAAATTCAAAGTATTAAATATTCGATAAAATAAAATTTTTGATGAAACTGTCGTTTAATATTACCACAGAGCTTTCAATATCACGCAAATTTAGTAAGAAATTAAATATTTTCTCTCTTTAAAGGATGAGAGAAAATTTGTATTGAAATTTCTGGGATTGAGGGAATAGAGAATTTTTTAGCCAACTTGGTGATATCTCTCAAAGTTTGATTTTGATATTTAATAAGTACGGCGTAATAAATCTTTGACTTTTAATTAAAAAATTGGTTTTAGTAAAGATGTTAAATTACACTATGTTTCAGTTATTTGTCACAAATGTGAGAAAAGTTTTATTAAAATTTCAAAGTATAACAAAATGCATAATCTTGTTCTAACTTGGCGAGGGTAAGAAGTGCCCATGGTCCAGACCACGTAATTCCCGTTCCCGTAAGAATACGGGGATAAAATAAATCCTATGTTTCTCGCCTCATCAATTCACCACGGTACAGAATTCCGAGGGCATTTGCCAAAAAGCCCTCGTGTAGCTAAACAGTGTGACGTTAATGTTCCATCATTAACTCATTCACTTTACTAATACCCAAGACGCGCATACTAAAAAAAATTTATGGAATATCGACGCCAGATAAAGTGGAGAGTCAGCTTGTCAAAATCGATGTGACTGTGTTTATTTAAGCAAATAATTCCATAAATGTGTAAGACATAAATGTCTTCCAATAAGGTACCTTCATTAGAGGCGTACGATGATGCTTCAGGCGTTCACTTCCGCTTAAGGGTAAAAAAGTAGTCACTGAGATGGCGGCCGTAAAAATAAGTTTTTCTCTGCACGCCGAATGAAAGGGGAGAATAAATGCACAGATCAGCTCTTCCCGCGATAGCACGAGAATGGCAATTAAGACATCCCCCCCCCACACCCAACGCTCGCACGAGATTGGGTTTTCATGTTGATGTCATATCCTGCGTAAGCGCGAGACTCGGCAGCAAACAATTTAAGCACATACATCGGTTTTAGATACATTGCTTCTCGTATGCTCTGCGCTTAATTGCATTTAATATTTCCACGCACCACGGCCTAAGAGTAGCTCATAGCTGTTCAAGCTTCCAACTAGACAATTTTGTTTTACTTGTGTATTTGTAGTAAAAATGTAGTAATCTTATATTTTTTTAAAAGTGTGCAATGTGTCGGCAACAAGTGACAAGAAAATAAACATACAATTTTAATACATATATGGGCACACATATGGCACATGGTACTTCACCCACATTAAGAATATTAGAAGTAGCCCGTAACCTGGAAGAATCCTCGTATCTTGATTTACAGGAAAAACGGAGCATTTAAAGTATCTCTTCGTTAAGATGAAATTATAAGGATTTTAAGCATAATAATTACCTACTATTTTAAGCCAGTAAAAAAAAAGGATATATTGTCGAATCAAATACTCGATATAAATCAAAACCCACACAACAAATTAGTTCGAGAAAACACTTAGATTTCAAATCTATCACTTCGTAAACATAGAAAAAGTTCATGCGGAAAATAAGTGTCAAAATTATATGAAATGTTCTCTGATCAAGTTAGAGGATTGATCAAAAAGCGTCGAGAATTTCCTTTCGAATATCACCATTCAATTTAAGAGAGATTCATTGAAAGATTTATTTCAAATTACGTCGCATTGTGAAACAACACCAGGGCAATTTGCAACGAAAGTCACAATTTTGATCCAAGGACAAGTGACGAGGACAACACCTAAGCTTTCACCCCTCCCTCTCTGAAATTCCATACCACACTAAAAAAGAAAATTAACGTAGCATTTTAACTCACACATTAGTAGTTCTGGTAACATTACATTAAATTCCGATGAGACCACGTTCACTTACTGGTCAAGGTATTGGTCTCGTGGCTAGTGCATCATGAGTTCGAAAATTACTCGGACCGTCGCCAACAGCTCTCGTGTTGCTAATCAGTGCGACGTTAATATTCACTCATTCTCTCATCATGAGTTCGAGCCTATTCCTTCTGAGACCCGCTTTGCAAAGGGGGACAAAGCACTTTAAATATGTCAAGACTCAAACGTCCTTCTGTGGAAGTTAAGTGAGGGGATGTCAGCTCAGGTGCTGCCCTCATCACTTGACCTTGGAACAAAATCACGATGTCCGAGGCTTATCTGAATTGTACGACGTAAAAATTTCACTTCTTCACTCACTCATTTAAGTCCCAGCTTGAGAATTTGCCCCAACCGAGACCCGTTCATTGGGATGTTCGGAAAATTGTGGGCTAGTAGAAACTAAAATCCAAAACGAATTCAAAATCCTTTAAAGGCAAGAAGTAAGTGTTTATTAACATCACACCGTAAGGTAACATGAGGGCTATTGGCAATGGGTGGCCGTGGTAGCCAAGTGGTCAAGGTTTCGGATCAAGGCTAGCGTGTCATGAGTTCGAGCCCCGTACGACTGAAAACCCGCCGTGTAGAGGCGTGATACACATTAAATCTGTCGTGAGCTCCAACGTCCTCTCGTTGGTGTGGTAGTTAGGAGAGTGGGGTGCCAGCTCAGGTGTCATCCGCGTCTCTTGATCATGGTTCAAAATGACGCGGTCCGTCGCTAAAAGCCCTCGTGTAGCTGAACAGTGCGACGTTAATATTCACTCACTCACTCACGCTATTGGTAACGGACCTCGGAATTTTCACCCTCAGTCAAGACGAGGGAATAGGACGACATTGAGTTGGCACCCCCTCTCTAAACATCAACGGAAGGCAAATGACAAGACTTTGAACCTCGACAGATTTAACGTGGATCAAGACCATTACTCCCGACGGATTTTCAGTGGTAATGGACTTAAATTCATATTACGATAGCCCCGAGTCCATGACGACTGCAGATCCACCGTATAGAGTTGTCCGATTCACATTAAGTCTATCAAGGGTCCATGTCCTCGCTTTGAAGTGGTATAGTAGGTGGGGTATGGTACCAGTTCAGGTGTCATTCTCGTCACTTGGCCATGTCTCAAAATTACGAGGTCTGTGGCCAATAACCCTCATGTTGCTTTATAGTGCGCTGCTCTCAATCTCACTTACTGCTTGGAGAGAAAATTAAGAAAAATACGTTTTAACTTAAAAAATGATGAATCTTTCGTCGAGTTGAGTGAAAGCAAAACTAATTTTAAAAAATACGAAGCATGATTTCTATAAGATAGATTGTGTCGAAAACCATTGAAGCCATGCAGAATAAAGTTTGCAAAAATGCAAGGAGTTCCATCTTTCTCCAATCAAATTATGTAAAACTAAAGTCGGCTCTTAGCCAATTAATCAAGTGAAAGGACTTTCTTGCTTTGGTTTCAATGCATAAATACGACTTCTGATGCCTGACAATCGTATTCGATTTGTTTTAAACGCATTTTACTTTTTGTAGAGTTTAGTGCTTTTTATCAGTTTAGAACGATGTTTTCCATGCTGCTGTTGGTTTCTTCACTTATCAGCGTATACGGCCAGCAAGCTGATGGAGGTGCCAATGAGATATTTGCATGGCCAGGCGAGGTAAGACTTCAACTTTTGTCTTCCCTCTGCTGATTCATAATAATGCTATTTCTTCTTGTGCGCAATCGCTTGCAATTATTTCGACGTATGAATATTTAAGTTTTAACGAGAAATTTCAATACTTTTACAGGGTTCTGGACAAAACTATCCAAATGCGCATTTGGTCTTTGTGACGGAATCTAATCGTGGCGTTCTTTCGAGCACGCCTGTTCCAGAGTTTAGAATGGTTGATGGTGACTTTGCTCAAGACGAGGTATGACTTACAATTTTTCACCCTTCTCTATACTATAAACCTAAAATTTCGGAACAATACTTCATTAAATTCTATTAGTTGTGTGTAGGAATGTGCAAGCTTAAAAATGCTTCAAATTCTCAAATATTGTTCCACACGAGCTAAACTGTAACTTTGCATTCCTTCTTTGCAGGTGTTATTGCCCCTTCGGCGAAGTATGCACGTATCGTAGAGATAACACCTAGAATAGAATGCTCGAAATTCCTGTGTAAAACGACTACAGCCAACTCGACTGGTGCAGTTTAGACACTCCAGATGATTTTAAATTTTACTTTGTTTACTTGTGTGTTCTTTTAGAAAATAAAATTGCTTTTAGTTTCCATGGCTTGTAGTTTGACTTGAAAGCTGAACATAATATAGAATTTTACTTGCATTTCGTGTGGTGTTCGACATTTCTTTTACTTGATAGTAGGAAAAGTGTCGTATAGATTCTGCCTTGCTCCTCTGGTAGATAATGCATAGTTTTTAATATTTGATTTCTTTTTCTGTAGATCAGTTTCCTTGATAACATTGGAAACCATATGGGATGCGACTTGATTGCTAGGGAGTTCAAAATTTTTCTCAAATTTTCAATATAGGCGACCCGAAGTTTCAATCATAATTTTTATCGCGCTCCCCCCCCCCCTCCCGTACAATAACGTTCTTCTGAAGGCGATATTACTGTACTTGGATGCTGAAATTACCATACGACTTTAATTATAAAAAACACAAATGTCGATATATTAAATTTTGTATATAACAAGCTCATTGAAGTTTTAGTAATTAACAGTGTTCTTAATTTAATGTAGATAAATGTTTACAGTACAATCTGTACAAGACAAATTTAAGTTTTATAATTATACATATCAATGTATTTTGCTTTCCTTCATTAAATTTAATATATATACATGTTAATCTTTTATTTTCGACCTGCTTGCGCTCCCTTTGTATGATAATCCCGCCCCTACAGAGACGTGCCGTACACTTTGAGAAACGCCGTTGTACTGGATTTAATCGGCAATAATACCCCATCTCCACCTAATATTTTATTAAAAGAAAGTTTCCTTTGTTACTTGCTAAACTTAATGAGTGCACGAAATATAAACGGCAAGTATATTTGATTATGGAATTCATGGGGTTTCTGAGTCGTAGATCGTTATAAGCTACAACTACTTGACTGTAAAGATTATCAAATAAATAATTTACAAGATAGTTTTAATGAATTTAGGTTTATCTTTTTCCAAAGTGTATTGCAACCCTAGCGAATTTCAAGATGACTCGCCAAATTTTGCAACCTCGATTTCGTACGTGTTTATCGGTAACCGTGTGCTTTGTTTCACATTTCTCCCTTGGCCGCCGTTCCAAGTCTAATAGTTCGCTAATGCGGTAAATTAGATTAATACAAAAACAATTAGGTTAAACAAATTTTCATTGTGCTTGTTAACCTCCCCCTCTATCATTGAAAGGATCATATTGTCTATCAAAATATTATAACAAGCTCTTTCGTATAAATGATAGGCATGGAACCTTTGCATACCTTCGTGGCTGAACGAATAACGAACGTCTGAAGATTCGAGGCCTATCTCATAAAAAATATAGATTCTTGTTTTTAAAAAAATTTTATTGGTGTGTAACCAATTTCTTAATTATGGAACTGCTATATTTTTGTGACAAATTACTAAATACTGATCTACATGTATATAAAGGAGAAAAGCGACCGACTAATCACAATATCTCCGGAACTATTCAACCTACAGCCTTGAAATTTGGTAGACATAATCTTTTAATGGAGTAGATAACCGCTGAGAACGGAAAAAATTCGAAACTCAACGGCCGTTAAGGAGCGTCATAAATAGTTGTCTCCATTTCTAAACTACTCGAAGTACTATATTGAAATTGGGTAAGCGGATTCCTTTCATAGAATAGGGATCCGCTTCAAAATGGGTTTGGTGAAAATCTATCCCCAAGGGGCGTTTCGGGGTCTTAGAGGGCGTTATAGATAATTATTTACATTTTTAAAATATTAGTCGCACAGTCTTTAAATTTGATAAATGGTTTCCTTTCCATAGAGTAGAGATCAGTTACAAGATGGATTTTTGGAATTTAGCCCCCCCCCAAGTGGCATGACGAGGGGATTAAGGGGCGTAATAAATAATCGAACTTGAACCTAATATGAAAGTCAAATCAAGAAATTACTTATCCATGGCATGTATTTTCAAAAAAACTTGCTGAAATCTGCAAAATCTTTTTCAGACGAAACGATTGAACTTCCGACTGGAAAATGAGGCTCGCAAGTGTTACTTGCAGAAAGAACAAACCTGATATATACCGATGGTTGATGAAAATTTCCATTCGCGTACTTGCAAAAAAATGTTTACCACATGGCTAGGGAACTCGAGGACTTTGAACGATTTTTTCCAATTTAGTAATAATTTTCTCTTAATTTTAGCGTAGCTCTCATAAAATATATATTAAAAAAAATCTCAACCACAAAAAATCGTCAGATTCATTGTTTCACGTATGTTCTCTGCATGGAATATTTCCATGGTCTGGTCTACCCGTCGCTCATAGTTGTTGAAGCTTTCAACTTGACAATTTTGTGAAACTTTTGTGTTTATAGTAAAATTGTAAGCGTGAAAGTGAACAATTGACAAGAAAAGAAAACATACAATTTTAATACAGAATGACCACACTTGCGCCTCAAGGTAGACCGCCACACATTAAGAACCTTAAAAGTAGACAGTTCCCTGGAATAGTCCGCCAATCCCCTGATTTAAAGTATCTCTTTGCTACGATGAAATTATAATGTTTATAGGCATAACAATTACCTACTATTTAAGCAGTAAAAAAAGGATAAATGTCGAAACAAGTACTCGATATAAATCAAGAACCGCACAACAACTTAGTTCTAGAAAACTCCTTTATGATTTCAATTCCATCACTCCTTAAACATAGAAAAAATTCCTGTGGGACATAAGTGTCAAAATTGTATGAAATGTTCTCTGATCATGTTATAACGACTGATCCAAAAGCGTTGAGAATTTACTTTCGAATGCCACCGTTCCATTTAAGAGAACTTCTTGGAAAGATTTATTTTAATTTACGTCGTATTGTGAAACAAAAGAGCTGTTGGCGATGAACGTCACAATTTTGATCCAAGGTCAAGTGACAAGAACGACACCTGAGCTGGCACCCCTCCGTTTCTGAATATTCACACCAAGTTTAAACAGAAAATTAAGTATTTTAAATTGTACACCAATAGATCTGGTAACAATATTTAAAATCAGAGTTGGCCGCGGTACCTAGTGATCAAGGTATCGGACTCATTATTGGGGTGTCATAAGTTTGAGCCCGGTACCACTGAAGACTCGCCATCGAAATGGGACCGATGCATGTTAAATATGAGAACTCAAACGTCTTAATGTGGAAGTTAAGAGAGTGCCGCTTGTTCAGTTGTTACCTTCTCACTTAATCTTGGATCAAAATTACGAGGTCCGACGCGAACCTGAATTCCACGAAAAATAAATTGTTTTCTTCACTCACTAATTTAAGTTCGAGCTTAAGAATTTGACTCACCAAGCACTCTTTGGTTGGAGTGCTGAGAAAATTGTGACTTATTAGATTAAAAGTTCAAAAACGACTACAGTATCCTTAAGAGGTGATAATTGAGTATTAACGTCGCACTCTAAGGTATGAAAAAGGCATTTGGCAACGGACCTCGATCGGTACTAGGATGGCAATGAGTTGACACCAATTCTACAATCTTCCACTCAACGCAAATGACAAGACTTTAAACCTCGACAGGTTTAAAGCACATCGGGAACTCTACACATGGCGGTTTTTCACTGGCACTGGTCTTAAATACGTGTTACGCTGGCCACCAAGTTCAACCATATAAAGAGGTTCAATGCAACATAAATCTATCAAAGCTCAATCTCCCGCGGTTGGTGTGGCGTGGTACCGGATCTGGTGTCGCCCGCTTAACTTCTCCAAAGTTAAAAAATACGAGGTCTGCAAACCTTAATCTGCATATTTCTTCACAGTGCTGCTCAGTTCTCACTCACACTCACCATGTCCTAGGGAAGTGGAGTGAAAATTAAGATTTACAAGTTTTGACTTAAAATTAAAAATCATCCGGCGATGTCTTCAGTGAACCTTCTTCTGTGAGTTGATTGAAATCAAAATAAACTCATTAAAAAAATATGACGCTTCATTTCTATGAGATAGATTGTATCGGAAACAATTGAACCCATGCAGAACAAATTTTTCCAATATGCAATGAGTTCCATCTTTCCAATCAAATCATGTAAGACTATAACCGGTTTTTAGGCAATTAATCAAGTGAAAGGACTTTCTTGCTTTGGTTTCAATGCATAAATACGACTTCTGATTCCTGACAATCGTATTCGATTTGTTTTAAACCCATTTTACTTTTTGTAGAGTTTAGTGCTTTTTATCCGTTTAGAACAATGTTTTCCATGTTGCTGTTGGTTTCTTCACTTATCAGCGTATACGGCCAGCAAGCTGATGGAGGGGCCAATGTGATATTTGCCAGGCCAGGCGAGGTTAGATTTCAACCTTTACCTTCCCTCTGATGTATATAATATTACTCATGGGGGGGGGGGGATCCATAATGTAATAATATTTTATGCGCGCAATCACTTGCAATTATTTCGAAGTATGAATATTTAAACTTTTTAAACAAAACTTTTACAGAGTTCTGGACAAAACTATTCAAATGCGCATTTAGCCTTTGTGACGGAGTTTAATCGTGGTGTCCATTCCAGCACACCTGTTCCAGTATTTAGAACGGTTGATGGTGACTCACGAAAAAACCAGGTACGTCTTTCAGTTACCTTTCTTAATATTATAAACTTAATAATTCAGAGTAATGCTTTCTTAAATTCTATATATTTTGTGTATGAATATGCAAGCTTAAAAAAAACTTCAAATTCCCTAAAGTGATGTTGCACAAGAACTAAAATGTCAGCATAAAAAATTTTTCATGGCTTTAATTCTTACAGTAGCTTGCATTCAAATTTGCTGCTTCAGTATAGAATGTAAACTTGAACTAGGTTTGAATTTTCTTGTAAGATCTAACTGCATAATCTACTCAACAGCGTTATTGGATGCTAGCTTATCGATACTGTCTGAAGAAACACTCTTGTAACAGCTTTGTGGATTTTAATTTTGGTAATATCCATTGTATACATCTGTACTAGAGGTTTCTTTGTACCTATTTCCTTTGACTCGGAAATCTGGTTTACTGTAAGCAGTGTCCTATATTCAGAGTACATTTGCTACGAGTCTACTGTCATACAACTGACATGGCCGGGTTCTGTCGAGTGTGCGAACGACTCTATTATCGCTTGCATATGACTTTGTTTACTTGCAGGGCTCCATGGAGACGACACGCTTTCAATGTGGGACCAGCAATCCGTGTGCTTTTCAACCCTACACGTTGAACGGATTTGCTCGTACAACGGGGACAGTTCATCTAAGTGTGTGAGTATAGCAATCGTTTTCTTCAACTAGAGAATATTTTGCGTATATATATAGTGAACTGTGTCCCACCCGAAATGCAACTCTATTCCTTCCGTTGCAGGTGCTATTGCCTTCTCGGCGAAGTATTGCACGTATCATAGAGATAACACCCAGAATAGAATGGACGAATTCCTCTGTAAACCCACAGAAACTACTACAGCGAACTCGACTGGTACATTTTAGACGCTCAAGATGAATTTTAACTTTTACTGTATTCATATTTGTGTGCGTGTGCTTTTAGAAAATAAAATTTCTTTTAGTTCATTGAATGTCTTGTAGTTCTGGAAGCTGAATACGCTATGAAATGTTGATTTCATTTAATGTTGTGCTTGAGATTTCCTTTACTGATGGTGCGAAGAGAAGTCTCTCATAAATTCTGTCTTGCTCCTGTGGTGGATAATGCTTAGTTTCTAATATTCGAGTTCATTCCTTAGTTTGTAGATCAGTCTCTCTAATAACATGCTGTATTATTTGGAATGAGACTTGCTAGCCAGGGTGTTCGTCATTATACTGTATTTAATCCCCCTAACGTTTTATTAGGATACTCGCTGTTTACATTTCGTGCAATCATTAAATTTTGCAAATATGCTTGATTCTGGAATCTATGGGGATTCTTAAGCATAGATCTTTATAGCTACTACTTGACTGTTAAGATTAGCGAAGAAATAATAAACAAGATAGGTTTAACTGATTTAATTTTGCAATTTTTCCAAAATGTATTGCAACCCTGGGAAATTTCATGGCAACTCGCCAAATTTTCAACCTCGATTTCGTACCTGTTGTATGGTCTGAATCGGAAACGGTGTGCATTATTTCATTCTGACCTCCAAACCGACGTTGTAAGTCTAACCGTTTGTTGATGTGGTAAATTCAAATATATAAGTGAGTATCTAGGTTAAACGAATTATTCACTTTGTTCTTTGAGAGTTATTTTCTCCCTCTATGAATGAGAAGATGTAATATTTTGAGACGATAAGATCTCGTATAATGGTGACGAGCATACATCTTCTACGTACCTTCACGACTGGATTGACAACCAACGTCCGAAGAAACACGGTCCGTTTACTCTTTCAAAGACTCTAGGTCTGCTGATATGGAGCCTCATTTTTCATGCCCAATTGGCACTGATCCGACACTTGAAGGACTTGATTTCCATGAAGACTCTCAACTAGGGTTGTCGAAACACTAGGAAGTTCAGGATCTTGTCGGACTTTTGGCTTTGGAAACGATCAACTGTATCTTCCAGACATGTTTATAGATTTATATTGTTGGGAATGTGTGTCTGGTAGTGGAGAACGCATCTCTGCTCTTACCGGAGTAATGGACGCAAAGATAAAATGTCTAAATTTTTTGTTTAGTTTTTTAATCGGAGCACTTTGCTATCAGAAGGAATTTGTGGTTCTAGAGTGAAGCCGAGGTTCAATTTCAAGATGTTTGGATTCTGACAGCCGTGTCTGAGTACAGAATAAACTGAAAATTTATAGGGAACAAAACTATCCTTGATAGCCTTAATCTTGGTAGAATTTCTTATCGTGTACATATTCGGTGAGTCCCAGACCTCGTGGGGATAGATGGTATTTAGAAAGCAGATTTCTTAGTTAGAATTGCGTCTAGGGAGAGGTTAAGCCCAATTTGGCCTGTTGCGCTTAGCGAATTCTCCCGATATTAATCAACTATGAAGAACTAGTAATCCTTGGGACACAGCAAGATATCTAGAAGGTTAATTCAGGCATATTCTAAAACACCAGACTGCCTTTTCGCGCTTTGTGAGAGGCCACATAAATGCTCTCATTTTCCGTCTGAGTTGGAAGATTATTTGTGAAGTGCCGCAGGTTAGGGACGTCTCGATACTGGGCCTTGGGTCCTATTGCACAAAAGTGGCCACTGTTACTCATCCTTAAGTATATAGCATGCAATGTCAAATACTCGTACAAATTGTAATTTGGAACAAATGCTCATGCCGCGCAAACCGGCTCGACTGATGACCGCATGTCGACTGAAGTTGAATGATTGTTTATGGCATTGGGTCTAATCTAAATTCGGACAAAGATCATCACATAATAGCCTTGCTACTTTTGATATTGACTTGCAGATGGAATTTCCCTGTTTTTCGGAGAATATGTATTTGATCATTTTGATTAATTAAAATGTCTATATTTACACAATATTTCTGGTATGAATGGTTGTGCATTTCAGCAAAGAATTTGATGTCCCCAGATTATTTTTGAATCTAGGTCTTTTTTAGAGAGGCGTTGTTAAGTCGAGTAAATTGGGCAGACTAAAAGGAATCTTGCTGTAAAATAAGTTCAGATATGATGTAGTGTAACGGTTGGTAACAAGACTTTTGTGTAGTTAAAGATTAAAACGGGGAAAACAAACGGTCACAAAAACTGTTCGAAGAGGCGAGTTTTACAAGGGTTGCCCGAATGCAAAATTGGACATGAGATTATGTGCAGCTATAGCAGAACCATCAAAAGGACGTGAACGATAGCACGATGTGTACACTGCGAAAGATGTTTAACAGTGAGAACTGTTGGGGGCAGAGCATATAAATCGAAAGTAAAGTCGTGCCATATAAGGAGGCATCCAGATCGGAGCAATGTGCGGTGGTACGATTTCCGATTGAAGGGGAGAGTTTCATGTGGGAAATCTATCGACGGTTAGTGACAGTCTAAGGCAAGCCCTATTTAAGTCGAATGTCTTTTAGCAGTTAGTGTAAAAAGATTTCGAGAAGGTCAGAAAACGTTGTCTAATCTCCACCTACAAGTCAACCACGAAATCAAAGCAACTTTAAGAAATGTTGGAACATTAGCCGTACAGCCAGGATTTGCCACCCTGTAACTTCTAGGCCTTCAGTATTACGTTTGTATCTGGACGATGAAGTTAAGGTAGATGGATAAGAATTCCTGCAGAAGCAATTGCATTCCTTCTGGAGTTATAACATAGAGCTTCTGCCGAAACTGTGGGGCCTGTGTTACAACCCCGAGAGCGAATTCTTTTGATTTCCAATAAAATAACTTTTATTGCACTTGTCTACTTTTTATTTGAGCAACTCATAAACATTTTCAAGAATAATACCATTTAAATTTAAGATTTCCTTCGTTTCTATTTACAAATTATTTGGTATAGAATGTCAAATGTTCAGGGTGAAACCGATTTTTTTTAATGTTTTCGATACTACTTCATATATTACAATAAGTGATACATGAATGTAAAGAGAAATATAACAAGTATTTTTACACCAAAAATCAACAGTGCGTGGAAGATCGCTGAGATTAAAATCCAAACAGCGACAATAACAGAAGAGTTTTAAGAGTCTTGCTCGAAGTCTGCGAGACTTGCCGCCTGTGATCTTGATCGCAGAATATGGTATGGAAAACTTTACGAAAAAGATTGAATTTCAAGCCGTATTATTGCGGTTGACACAACAAACGGCAAATAAGTATTTGTGCAGCATTACGAATCTTTCATAGAGTAATGTAACAAAATGTATGGAACGAACTCGATTACAGATTAGACGTACGCCATGTAACAAGAGTGTCACATACAGAATATTAGTACCAGTAAAAAAACCTTGGTATATTTCTTTTTACATAATCGCTTATTGTAATAAAGGCGGTAGTTTTTATAATAGAATTTTTTTTAAATCGGTTCCATCATTTATACCAGCCCTGTACTTCAACATGACTGTAGTTCTATCAGATATTTATAACATCTTTCATATTATACAGGAGTTAAGCAAAATTTCATGTTTTTATAAGGGATTTATCTAAAATTGCTTATTATTGCTAAATTTAGGCAAATAAATCAACCTTAAATATCGATATGCTATAACAAAAATATTTCTCTCTGAAATTTGTAGCGATTTTTATTTACAAGGCTAAAAAAAGTTATTTTTAAAGTTATTTTAAAATCCTCGAGTACCTAATATCACGTAATCCCTTTCCAAAAACTAATTTTTCACAGAATTTACTAATTTTTTTTCGATAATGCATTATAAATTTTTGATTTGACTGAATAAGAAGTACTCAAAGAATCCAAGCCACGGTACCAATATACCTTAAGTATCAGTAAATTTTCCTGCCAATTGCAATTTCTCAAGTAAATTTGAGCACTAAAAAAAAAAAATTGGAACATTAACTTTTTTTTCTCATAGCTTCGTGAAGCTTCTTTCCATTGATTAATTTATACTCATATTAACATCATTTTGATGAAAAGTTTAATCACAAAAACAATGCCAAAAATGCTATTTAAACGTGCATGAATTTTCAGCTTGGAGATTTTTATATATTGCTACACACATATTTTTAAAATTAATCCCGTTATCTTTTTTTTTTTAAAAAAAAAAAGGCTTTGTGGTAGTTTAATGCTAAAATGTAGAAAAAATTAGTGTTGTGTGAAAGCAACAATGCTGCTTAAACAAAAGTATTAGTAACATTAGAGACATAATAAATTATAATTTTAAAAAACTAAAGAACACGCTTTTATACTGAATCGAACTAAAAAGTAAAACAATAATTCTCAATATAAGAATAAAATGATGAACGAGAAAATTAATGTCATTGGGATAAATGCGTGGGGTGTTCTATAAATATATCAATTGTTATAGTTTCTAACTTCTTTCAATTCCGAAATTGCACCCCACGCTTTTACCCCAATGACATTAATTTTCTCGTTCATCATTTTATTCTTATATTAAGAATTATTTTTTTACTTTTTAGTTCGATCCAGTATAAAAGCGTGTTCTTTAGTTTTTTAAAATTATAATTTATTTTTCATTTTTCAGTTCGATTTAAAATAAAAGCGTGTTTTTTTTAGTTTTTTAAACTGTCATTTATTGATAGTTGAATTTATCCTTGAGTTTGATATTTGGAGCCAGAATTACGTGGCTGCTGGAATAAGTCTTACTCTTCAATGGATTTTAATTAAAGGACCTGAAGTGTATTTATTCTCTATGTTTACGGGGCCTCGGATGAGTCCCGCATCGTTATATTAGATTCCGTCTCAAAAGAACAGGTCAAACAAATAAAATGAGGGGCAAGAAGAAAAAAAGTTCGAATTAAAAAATTTTAATGTACCATGTTTTTATAACGGACTAAAAAGTATAAAATTCCTCCTTTTCGTTTTTTTTTCTCCTTTTTCACATTTTCATGTCTTGTCATCCACTTCTGAGATATGGTCCAAATTTCAAGACTCTAGCTCCGGGGTGGGCATTACGTCAATCGCGATCGACTGGTGGACCGCCAAGACATTTTGAGGTGACCGCCTAAAAATTTTACTATTCAGTAATTATATACGGAAAATTCAAGATTGGCTGACAGTACGCAGGCTGAGCCTTCTACTGACTATAACAACAAAAACTAACTTAAGATAAAAATGTTTTATTTTTTTAATATAATTTGAATTGTTTCATAATAAATGTATCACTGATATAATTATATTTAGGGCTATTATTGTTAAGTTTATACCTAGCATTTTGCTTTAAACGCGGTTTTAAAAGTGTTGTTTTTTATTTTAGTTCTGTAGGTATATATATGTACATATTCCGTACTTATTATTAAGTCATAATAATAACATTTTCCCCACCTCACCACACCTACGATATTGGGCAGTAGCGTACACAAGAATTTTTAAAGGTCGAGGGTTTTTTGTAGGTCTACCATTCTCGTATCATACCTTAATACGCAGTCAAACATATTTTTTTTTTGATTTTGTCGATTGTCGGGAACAAAAAGCAGCAAAAAGTAAATTACATAATAAATAATTAACATCAATAAATAAAAAAAATTACTAATATCAAATACTTAATTACAATTTACACGCTATTTACGTGGGGCTATAATTAATCGGAAAAACATGAAGGGTTATGAGGAAGGGTTCGGACCCCTCCCCTGCCCATGTGTGTGCCACTGACATTGGGTGGACCGTGACTCCTAGGAAAAATTAGAAGTATCCCGCACCCTGTAAAAGTCTGCCCACCCCTACTCTAGCTCATCGGAAAGTCTCAGTTTAAAATCAATTATAAAATTACATCCGGACAGACAATAAAGGGAGTTAATAAAAACATGGTAATATTAAGTGTCAATCGTATTCTCACATTTTAAACGTATTGCTATAATGTTAATTCGTATCATCACTTCTAAACATATTGCTTTATAAAAATAAAAAAATATTTAGAAGTTAGAGCGCAAATTATTTTTTTCACATCACGAGCCTTATTTTTTTTTAAATTTTCATTTTCAGAAAAATGTTTATATTATAGTAAGAACTTGATAACATACACCCACCCTCCACTTTTTATCCCGTACAGAAAACTGTTTTTTGTTTTATTTTTATAAGCCACAAGTGTATTTTATACTGCAGCTTTAAATTCAAAACACTCGCTTCTGGGATACACCTTTTTCTTTTAGTCACTAAATTTGGAATTAGTCGCCAAATCTGCAAATGGTTTATGAAATTAGTCGCCAAATCTGAAAATGGTATATCGAAGTAGTTGCCAAATCTGAAAATTGTATGTGCAATAAGTAGCCAAATCTGGACGTGGTATTTAGAAATGTCGCCAAATCTGATTATCGTGATTCCTGACGATTCTGATGAGGACAATGGAACAAAATTATGAAATTATTGTATTGTCATCGGTCCTTGACAAGTGTGCAAAATTTCTAATTAATCTGACCTTTTTAAGTAGGTGAAAATCGAGTACCAAGATTCCGTTACATGCAAGTGAAACTTATAAAAGCGTGTTAAAAATGGTGTAAACTAGACCTTCTAAATTTTACGGAGGTAAGAAAATCATGCTGGGTGAATTTAATTGCAAGAAATCTAAATATAAAAGAATTTGAGCTTGTCTCACATCATTCATGTTAATGATTCAAAATTTTCATGAACAGTAATAACACGCGCTTAAGCGATAGGTGGGATAGAGGTATAGCCGATAAAGTCGGGGTACAATGTGGCATATAAATACATATACATTTTTTTTATTTGGAACCGGAGACGAAAGAAATGAATAATTCAGGTGAAGAATAGTTTACAATAAAAATAAGATAACAAAAATACAAAATCGAAAGCCGAACTTAAATTGTAGAGAGGGTTTCATAAATTCCAACAAAGGTTTGATGGAAATATTTCTTTTTCTCCGCAAAATGTCCTTGTAGCAAGCTGAAATTTTTTAATCCCTTATTTTATTGAAAAAATACACTCAATGTTGGGTTTATATTTTCTAAGACTTATAGCCTTTTTTCAATTAAACTGAGGCTTCCTGTCAAATTATCTACCGACATTGCATCTTCTGTTCAAACTGGGTCTACAGATTCCAATGTCTTGCTCATGCATTTTTGTGAGCTCATTAATTGTCAGCTCCTATTGGTCGGTTTCCAGCTGTTCTTAAACGTCTTCACTACATAATTCTGAATTTATTTTCCTTTCAATTTCGACAACTTCTTCAATAAAATTACCAATTTCCTGACGCTCTGTCAATGATTCCACCTGAGTTTTAATGGGAGGCTGGAGAGGAAAACTATTTGACAAGATTTGAGTAAATCCAAATTCGCGTAATTCGGGGTGGCGTAAGTCAAGGTATTTCTGTATCGAATTATTTAAAGTGGAAAGATTATCACATGGATCGAGATCCAAGAAAATTTGGATGGCTCTTTTTCCGTTACTAAATGCATCATATGATAAATCTCTTCGTCTTTCAAAGAATAGGCATCGTCCTTGGTTCAATAAATTTGTGATGGATGAAAAAGCTATAACTCTTAAAAGGATAGTTTTTACGGAGAATTTAAAAAGAGACGCTTAAAGTTTTGAATTCTTTAAATAGAGATGAAGATATTTGCTAAAAGGTATTAAAAACCAATTTTTTTTTTCTCGAACATTTTTAAATTCTCTCAAAAATAGTTTTCAAATATTATTCAATGACAAAATTTCTCTAGTCAAGCTTTTCTCCAAATTATTATGAAACGGTTATCACTTTAAAAATAAGTCATCGCTATTTACTGTAGTAAAATATATATTTTAGAAGAAATTATCTATAAATATTTTAATAAAAATTGTCTTCTGCATGTTTGTTTTAATATTATACTTAATCCATGTTATGAACATATTTGAATAAAAGAATGCTGTTCGTTGAATGGAAATGATTAAAATAAATACCGAACTCAGTTCTTTTGAACATAAATTTCTTGATATTCTTCTGCATGAGATAAAATAAGATATACATAAATAATTTTTTTTAGAAATAATTCAAGGTAGTCGTGTGTGTGTGTAATGTTCGCACCCAATGTAGTTATTTAATTTATTCGAAAGAAATCAAAGAATGCGTTCCTTTTAAGACTTCGTGATTTTAAAAATATGCCTTTCAATACAAAATATTCGTTTACATTAAAAAATAAATACTATTTGCTTAAGGGATCCGACTACCCTAAAATTGTGAATTTCGCCAAAAATTAACAATTTTTTTTTTAAATTTTATTTTATAGGACATTTTATGAGCTTTATAAAATAACCAGGTTTATTATTTTCCATTCACTATAAGAAAACTATAAGTTTTATTCAAAGCAGACACACACCACTGCCTTAAGCTAGATAATATATGTCACACTTTAAAACAAGTTTTACTCAAAAGTTTTTTTTTTGTTTTGTTTTTTTAAATGTTCAACGCTGTCTCTGGGGACAGCGATTGTTCAAAAAGTTTTGAAAATAATTCACTGAAATTTTTCGTCTATGTTTTTTTCTGTATAATATTACAAGTGTCTTACCATTCAGACTTTATTACAAAATTTACAGTCCCTTATGAGGATATAAGCACTTTTTCAAGCAATTTCATATAATAACTAAGAAAAAGTTTCCTAGTTTTTGTAAAAATTGAAATATTCCTTATCATGAAAGTCATTTCACATCAAAATTAAAAAATTGAAAATTCCTTCATAAACTTTTTATACAGAAGGGGCAACTTTTATGCATTTTTTTGTAAATTTCAAGCAATTTTTCCCCCATTTTAGTAATAAAATTTTTTCTCTTCTTAATTTTTGCATTTTTCTCTTAAAAAAATAAATCTTAAAACCGCTCTTAAGAAAATCTAGACACTGCAAAAAATCGTCTGATTTATTGGTTTAAATATGTTTTCTGCACTTTGCATTGAATATTTCCACGCTCCACTGTCTAGCCATCTCTCATAGCTTTTCAAACTTCCCACTTGACAATTTTGTGTTACCTGTGTGTTTGTAATAAAAAAGTAGTTAACTGTCACTTATTAAAAAAAGTGAGAAATGTGAACAAGTGACAAACAAAGAAGAAAACATACAATTTTAATACAGAATGACGGTCACACTTATGCCAGAAGGTACACCGCAACCCACTAAGAACATTGGAAGAAGCCCGTTTCCTGGAATAGTTCACCCATTCCTGATTTAAAGGGGAAGTGGAACATTTAAAGTATGTCTTCGCTACAAATGATTATAATGTTTTAAATCATAACATTTAACTACTACTAGCCTTAGCCAACGGCTTCACTCGCGTTGATGTCAATGTTATAAATATTATCATTAGAAAGTAAATAAAATAATATGAAATTTTTTTTATAGCTTGACTGAGATTATCAAAATTTAAAAACTCTAAAATTGAGCTTAGTATTAAAAAAAGTGTGAAAAAATACTTTGTTATAATAATTAACAACAAAAATTCAATAACTTAAACTATTAATATTTTAAAAAGTTGAAAGTATATCTACGTATAACAAATAATTTCTCTTTAAAAAGAGCTCAAAACAGAATATTACTCCATAATGCTGCTGTAAACTATATTACATGTTCTTCCGTGAAGTGCAAACATGTGAAGATTTCGGGCATTGGACATGCGCAAAAAAGGATAATTTTATTTGGTCATGGTAAGAACATTCACCTCTGCTACCTGTAATGTTTGCCCTTGAGGTTTGGTAATAGTAACAGAAAAACTGAGTTTGAAACTATTGTTTGAAATGAAAAATTAGGTCAGTAGGGGTAATTGGAATTCGAGGTATGAGAACACTTTCCCCTTTACCGACACCTGTTAAAATAATGACACGAAGTATATTCTGCGGCTCAAAAGTAGTATAAGAAGGGGGGGGGGTTGGATTTGGCGATTTTTATAGCGATATCATGGTGAGATTACGAATTAATTCTGGCTTCCGAACAGCTATCGCTAAGTGAAGTAGCTTGGCGATCAAATTTTGGTCGCCAAAACAATTGACATCGCCAAGGCTCCACTTCCTCCTCTACTACACTTTAATCATATTCAGCATCAATTTTGTTTTCGAAGCCTTTTTCTATTACATAGTCAAGAAGCATCGAGATTTTGCAAAAGCATAACTGTTACATTTAGTTTTAAATAAACTTCACGTGAAGATACACTAGGTAGTTCAAGCGAATTTAAGTACTCCGTGGGATATGAAATACTTTGTCCTGTATCCACGATTGTATCCATTGATAAATGTTCCTTCATCCCACTCGCACTTCTTTTAAAATACCAGTGCTGCTTTTATTGACAATGTCATTATTAGGCGCCAATATTAATCTTTCGCACAACCACTCATCGCAATTTAAATCTTGTTGCAAGCCCGGGTAAACTTGAGCAATAAGACCTACATCATTTTCTACTAAATTACAAATTTCTCTGTAAAGCTAAATATAATCTTCAGCCATCTGCGTCCAAGCATCCATCGCCGATTTTCAATAGCGTCTCTGCATAATGTCTCAAATCTACGCATTAAGAAAATGCGATCTTATATTCAATTTCAGACTGGACTTTTCAACCTCTCGCCTTTAAGCTTGATGATTTAATGCAGGCTCTGATTTCCTCTGCCGGTGTACACTTCTGGATTACTGCGAGAGTTAGGGTGGAAATCACCAGTCAATATAAAACTACCATTCTTCGAATAACATCTGTATTATCTCGTAAATCCTGAATATTCCGATTTAACGCTTCTTATGATAGCTTTCTTAAGAGACATCGAACTTTCATCCCACACTAAATGCTTACATTGTCGAAACATCCTGCCTCGAGAACTATTTTTTGCTGAAAATGCAAATGGGTGAATATCCATGAGCAATATTAAATGGTAATTTTAATAAGAAATGTACAGTACACAACCGCTGGTCAGTAGTGTCGCGGCTATACCGGACGACGCCAAAGCAACTGCTATCTTCTGTTTTTTTCTGACAAGCATTTATAAAAAGTTTTGCAAAAACGTTTTTCTGGTTCCTTCAGGGCGTCAAAAGAAAAAAGAGTGCACCCCTGCCGGCTTGTATTTTACACAACACTTGATGGAAAACATGACTTTGTTTTGTAGTTAGTTGAGGGATTAATTCATTCACTGATGTTGCATTGCTATAAAATCGTAGTCTGATTCTCGAGCAATTTCATTAACAAAATCATTTCCATTCCTCTCGTCACGGACTAATCATTCCAAAAGCATGTAGTTTCTCTCCAACTATTGTGAAAACCTTATTTTCAATCTTTAATAGCGTTTCGTTGTAGACATGTTCGCTGAAAGTAATATCTGCATGTACTTGCTGCAGTTGTAGCAAAATATCTTCCACCATCTACTCTTTGTACAAATTCCAAAGTTTTGAAAATTAGAAAGATCGCAAGGTGGTATAAGTATTGCGTAGAGTTCCCTAATTTTATTTGGTGCTTGGCATTGTATGGCTTCCTCCATAGTAATATCTCCATATAAAATATCTAGGTTCAGTATAAGGGAAACATTTCGTGGAAAACAAGACTTGTTATAGAATTATTTTTAAAAAAAATAAATTCAAAGTATTAAATATTCGATAAAACAAAATTTTTTATGAAACTGTCGTTTAATATTACCACAGAGCTTTCAATATCACGCAAATTTACTAAGAAATTAAGTATTTTCTCTCTTTAAAGGGTGGGAGAAAATTTGTATTGAAATTTCTGAGATTGAGGGAATAGAGAATTTTTTAGCCAACTTGGTGATATTTCTCAAAGTTTGAGTTTGACATTTAAAAGTGTGGCGTAATAAACCTTTGACTTTTAATTAAAATACATTTAAAAATTGGTTTTAGTAAAGATTTTAAATTACACTATGTTTCAGTTATTTGTCACAAATGTGAGAAAATTTTTATTAAAATTTCTAAGTATAACAAAATGCATAATCTTGTTCTAACTTGGTGAGGGTAAGCAGTGCCCATGGTCTCGACCACGTAATTCCCGTTCCTGTAAGAATAAGGGGATAAAATAAATCCTATGTTTCTCGCCTCATCAATTCACCACGGTACAGAATTACGAGGGCATTTGCCAAAAAGCCCTCGTGTAGCTAAACAGTGTGACGTTAATGTTCCATCATTAACTCACATTCACTTTGCTAATACCCAAGACGCGCATACTAAAAAAATTTTTTTATGGAATATCGACGCCAGATAAACTGGAGAGTCAGCTTGTCAAAATCGATATGACTGTGTTTATTTAAGCAAATAATTCCATAAATGTGTAAGACATAAATGTCTTCCAATAAGGTACCTTCATTGGAGGCGCACGATGATGCTTCAGGCTTTCACTTCCGCTTAAGGGTAAAAAAGTAGTCACTGAGATGGCGGCCGTAAAAATAAGTTTTTCTCTGCACGCCGAATGAAAGGGGAGAATAAATGCACAGATCAGCTCTTCCCGCGATAGCACGAGAATGGCTATTAAGACAACCCCCCACACCCAACGCTTGCACGGGATTGGGTTTTCATGTTGATGTCATGTCCTGCGTAAGCGCGAGACTCGGCAGCAAACAATTTAAGCACATACGTCGGTTTTAGATACAATGTTTCTCGTATGCTCTGCGCTTAATTGCATTTAATATTTCCACGCACCACGGCCTAAGAGTAGCTCATAGCTGTTCAAGCTTCCAACTAGACAATTTTGTTTTACTTGTGTATTTGTAGTAAAAATGTAGTAATCTTATATTTTTTAAAAAGTGTGCAATGTGTCGGCAACAAGTGACAAGAAAATAAACATACAATTTTAATACATAGTTGCCACACATATGGCACAAGGTACTTCACCCACATTAAGAACATTAGAAGTAGCGCGTAACCTGGAAGAATCCTCGTATCTTGATTTACAGGGAAAACGGAGCATTTAAAGTATCTCTTCGTTAAGATGAAATTATAAGGATTTTAAGCATAATAATTACCTACTATTTTAAGCCAGTAAAAAAAAAGAATATATTGTCGAATCAAATACTCGATATAAATCAAAACCCACACAACAAATTAGTTCGAGAAAACACTTAGATTTCAAATCTATCACTTCGTAAACATAGAAAAAGTTCCTGCGGGAAATAAGTGTCAAAATTATATGAAATGTTCTCTGATCAAGTTAGAAGATTGATCAAAAAGCGTCGAGAATTTCCTTTCGAATATCACCATTCAATTTAAGAGAGATTCATTGAAGGATTTATTTCAATTTACGTCGCATTGTGAAACAACACCAGGGCAATTTGCAACGAAAGTCACAATTTTTATCCAAAGACAAGAGACGAGGACAGCACCGGAGCTTTCACCCCTCCCTCTCTGAAATTCCATACCATACTAAAAAAGAAAATTAGCGTAGTATTTTAACTCACACATTAGTAGTTCTGGTAACATTACATTAAATTCCGATGAGACCATGTTCACTTACTGGTCAAGGTATTGGTCTCGTGGCTAGTGCATCATGAGTTCGAAAATTACTCGGACTGTCGCCAAAAGCCCTCGTGTTGCTAATCAGTGCGACGTTAATATTCACTCACTCTCTCATCATGAGTTCGAGCCTATTCCCGCTTTGCAAAGGGGGATGAAGCACTTTAAATATGTCAAGACTCAAACGTCCTCCTGTGGAACTTAAGTGAGGGGATGCCAGCTCAGGTGCTGTCCTCATCACTTGACCTTGGAACAAAATCAGGATGTCCGAGGCTTATCTAAATTGTACGACGTAAAAATTTCACTTCCTCACTCACTCATTTAAGTCCAAGCTTGGGAATTTGCCCCAACCGAGACCCGTTCATTGGGATGTTTGGAAAATTGTAGGCTAGTAGAAACTAAAATCCAAAACGACTTCAAAATCCTTTAAAGGCAAGAAGTAAGTGTTTATTAACATCACACCCTATAGTAAAATGAGGGCTATTGGCAATGGGTGGCCGTGGTAGCCAAGTGGTCAAGGTTTCGGATCAAGACTAGCGTGTCATGAGTTCGAGCCCCGTACGACTGAAAACCCGCCGTGTAGAGGCGTGATACACATTGAATCTATCGTGAGCTCCAACGTCCTCTCGTTGGTGTGGTAGTTAGGAGAGTGGGGTGCCAGCTCAGGTGTCATCCGCGTCTCTTGATCATGGTTCAAAATGACGCGGTCCGTCGCCAAAAGCCCTCGTGTAGCTGAACAGTGCGACGTTAATATTCACTCACTCACTCACGCTATTGGTAACGGACCTCGGAATTTTCACCCTCAGTCAAGACGAGGGAATAGGACGACATTGAGTTGCCACCCCCACTCTAAACTTCAACGCAAGGCAAATGACAAGACTATGAACCTCGACAGATTTAACGTGGATCAAGACCATTACTCCCGACGGATTTTCAGTGGTTATGGACTTAAATTCATATTACGATAGCCTCGAGTCCATGACGACTGCAGATCCACCGTATAGAGTTGTCCGATTCACATTAAGTCTATCAAGGGTCCATGTCCTCGCTTTGAAGTGGTATAGTAGGTGGGGTATGGTACCAGTTCAGGTGTCATTCTCGTCACTTGGCCATGTCTCAAAATTACGAGGTCTGTGGCCAATAACCCTCATGTTGCTTTATAGTGCGCTGCTCTCAATCTTACTTACTGCTTGGAGAGAAAATTAAGAAAAATACGTTTTAACTTAAAAAATGGTGAATCTTTCGTCGAGTTGAGTGAAAGCAAAACTAATTTTAAAAAATACGAAGCATGATTTCTATGAGATAGATTGTGTCGAAAACAATTGAAGCCATACAGAATAAAGTTAGCAAAAATGCAATGAGTTCCATCTTTCCAATCAAATTATGTAAAACTAAAGTCGGCTCTTAGCCAATTAATCAAGTGAAAGGACTTTCTTGCTTTGGTTTCAATGCATAAATACGACTTCTGATGCCTGACAATCGTATTCTATTTGTTTTAAATGCATTTTACTTTTTGTAGAGTTTAGTGCTTTTTATCCGTTTAGAACAATGTTTTCCATGCTGCTGTTGGTTTCTACACTTATCTGCGTATACGGCCAGCAAGGTGATGGAGGTGCCAATGAGATATTTGCATGGCCAGGCGAGGTAAGACTTCAACTTTTGTCTTCCCTCTGCTGATTCATAATAATGCTATTTCTTCTTGTGCGCAATCGCTTGCAATTATTTCGACGTATGAATATTTAAGCTTTAATGAGAAATTCCAATACTTTTACAGGGTTCTGGAGAAAACCATCCAAAGGCGCATTTGGTCTTCGTGACGGAGTTTAATCGTGGCGTTCTTTCGAGCACGCCTGTTCCAGAATTTAGAATGGTTGATGGTGACTTTTCTCGAGACGAGGTATGACTTTCACTATACTAAAAACTATATAAATACTATATATACTCGCTATATAAATTCCTTCTCTATACTAAAATCCTAAAATTTCGGAACAATACTTCATTAAATTCTATTAGTTTTGTGTAGGAATGTGCAAGTTTAAAAATGCTTCAAATTCTCTAAAATATTGTTCCACTCGAGCTAAACTGTAACTTTGCATTCCTTCCTTTGCAGGTACTATTGCCCCATCGGCGAAGTATGCACGTATCGTAGAGATAACACCCAGAATAGAATGCTCGAATTCCTCTGTAAACCCACAGAAACGACTACAGCCAACTCGACTGGTGCAGTTTAGACACTCCAGATGATTTTAACTTTTACTTTGTTTACTTGTGTGTTCTTTTAGAAAATAAAATTGCTATTAGTTTCCATGGCTTGTAGTTTGACTTGAAAGCTGAACATAATATGGAATTTTACTTGCATTTCGCGTGGTGTTGGACATTTCTTTTACTGATACTATTAAAAGTGTCGTATAGATTCTGCCTTGCTCCTCTGGTAGATATTGCATAGTTTTTAATATTTGATTTCTTTTTCTGTAGATCAGTATCCTTAATAACATTGCAAACTATATGGGATGCGACTTGATTGCTAGGGAGTTCAAAAAATTTTCCTCATATTTTCAATATAGGCGACCCGAAGTTTCAATCATAATTTTTATGGCTCTTCCCCCTCCCCCCCCCGTACAATCACGTTCTTCTGAAGGTGATATTACTGTACTTTGATGCAGAAATTACAATACGACTTTAATTATAAAGAACACAAATGTCGATATATTAAATTTTGTATATAACAAGCTCATTGAAGTTCTAGTCATTAACAGTGTTCTTAATTTAATGTAGATAAATTAAATGTGTACAGAACAATTTTTAAGTATTTTATAATTATACATATCAATGTATTTTGCTTTCCTTCATTAAATTTAATATATATACATGTTAATCTTTTATTTTCGACCTGCTTGCGCTCCCTTTGTAGGATAATCCCGCCCCCTACAGAGACGTGCCGTACACTTTGAGAAACGCCGTTGCACTGCATTTAATCAGCAATAATACCCTATCTCCACCTAATATTTTATTAAAAGAAATTTTCCTTTGTTACTTGCTAAATTTAATGATTGCACGAAATATAAACAGCAAGTATATTTGATTCTGGAATTCATGGGGTTTCTCAGTCGTAGATCGTTATAAGCTACTACTTGACTGTAAGGATTATCAAATAGATAATTTACAAGATAGTTTTAATGAATTTGGGTTTATCTTTTTCCAAAGTATATTGCAACCCTAGCGAATTTAAAGATGACTCGCCAAATTTTACAACCTCGATTTCGTACGTGTTATATCGGTAACAGTGTGCTTTGTTTCATATTTCTCCCTTGGCCTCCGTTCCAAGTCTAACCGTTCGTTAATGCGGTAAATTAGATTAATAAAAAAGAATCTAGGTTAAACTAATTTTCATTGTGCTTCTTAACCAGCCCCCTCTATCATTGAAAGAATCCTATTGTCTATCAAAATATTATAACAAGATCTTTTGTATAGATGATAGGCATGGAACCTTTGCCTACCTTCGTGGCTGGACGAATAACGAACGTCTTAAGAACCGTGGGCTATTTCATGAAAAATATCTATTCTTGTTTTTAAAAAAATTTTATGGGTGTGTATCGAATTTCTTAATTATGGAACTGCTATTTTTTTGGGACATATTACTAAATACTGATCTACATGTATATAAAGGAGAAAAGCGACTGACTAATCACAATATCTCCGGAACTATTCAACCTACAGCCTTTAAATTTGGTCGACATTTTCTTTTAATGGAGTAGATAACCGCTGAGAACGGAAAAAAATTCGAAACTCAACGGCCGTTAAGGATCGTCATAAATAGTTGTCTCCATTTCTAAACTACTCGAAGTAATATATTGAAATTGGGTAAGCGGATTCCTTTCATAGAATAGGGATCCGCTTCAAAATGAGTTTGGTGAAAATCTATCCCCAAGGGGCATTGCGGGGTCATAGGGGGTGTTATAGATAATTATTTACATTTTTAAAATGCGAGTCTGTCTTTAAATTTGATAAATGGATTCCTTTTCATAAAGTAGAGATCAATTACAAGATGAGTTTTAGGAAATTAGCCCCCCCAAGTGGCATGACGAGGGGATTAAGGGGCGTAATAAATAATCGAACTTGAACCTAATATGAAAGTCAAATCAAGAAATTACTTATCCATGGCATGTATTTTCAAAAAAACTTGCTGAAATCTGCAAAATCTTTTTCAGACGAAACGATTGAACTTCCGACTGGAAAATGAGGCTCGCAAGTGTTACTTGCAGAAAGAACAAACCCGATATATACCGATGGTTGTTGAAAATTTTTATTCGCGTACTTGCAAAAAAATGTTTACCACATGGCTAGGGAACTCAAGAGGACTTTAAATTATGGGTTGCTTTTTATTTCCGCGCAATTTAATTTTTGGGGTTTGCGTGGGCCAGATCGAGAAAACTGACCACTGCGCGTCATTTCAAAAATGAATATCAAAGCAGCACATCAAAATTGAAAAATTCTACATTAACTTTTGTACAAGTGCACAACTTTTATGTATTTTTTGTAAATTTTGAACGATTTTTTCCAATTTAGTAATAATTTTTTTCTCTTAATTTTAGCGTAGCTCTCATAAAATATATATTAAAAAAATCTCAACCACAAAAAATCGTTAGATTCATTGTTTCACGTATGTTCTCTGCATGGAATATTTCCATGGTCTGGTCTACCCGTCGCTCATAGTTGTTGAATCTTTCAACTTGACAATTTTGTGAAACTTTTGTGTTTATAGTAAAATTGTAGTAAGTGTGAAAGTGAACAATTGACAAGAAAAGAAATCCTACAATTTTAATACAGAATGGCCACACTTGCGCCTCAAGGTAGACCGCCACACATTAAGAACCTTAAAAGTAGACAGTTCCCTGGAATAGTCCGCCAATCCCCTGATTTAAAGTATCTCTTTGCTACGATGAAATTATAATGTTTATAGGCATAACAATTACCTACTATTTAAGCAGTAAAAAAGGATAAATGTCGAATCAAGTACTCGATATAAATCAAAAACCGCACAACAACTTAGTTCTAGAAAACACCTTTATGATTTCAATTCCATCACTTCTTAAACATAGAAAAATGTTCCTGTGCGATATAAGTGTCAAAATTGTATGAAATGTTCTCTGATCATGTTATAACGACTGATCCATAAGCGTTGAGAATTTACTTTCGATTGCCACCGTTCCATTTAAGAGAACTTCATGGAAAGATTTATTTTAATTTACGTCGTATTGTGAAACAAAAGAGCTGTTGGCGATGAACGTCACAATTTTGATCCAAGGTCAAGTGACAAGAACGACACCCGTGCTGGCACCCCTCCGTGTCTGAATATTCACACCAAGTTTAAACAGAAAATTAAGTTTTTTAAATTGTACACCAATAGATCTAGTAACAATATTTAAAATCCGAGTAGGCCGCGGTACCTAGTGATCAAGGTATCGGACTCATTGTTGGCGTGTCATAAGTTTGAGCCCGGTACCACTGAAGACTCGCCATCGAAATGTGACCGATGCATGTTAAATATGAGAAAACTCAAACGTCTTAATGTGGAAGTTAAGAGAGTGCCTGCTTGTTCAGTTGTTACCTTCTCACTTAATCTTGGATCAAAATTACGAGGTCCGACGCGAACCTGAATTGCACGAAAAAATAAATTTACTTCTTCACTCACTAATTTAAGTTCGAGCTTAAGAATTTGATTCACCAAGCACTCTTTGGTTGGAGTGCTGAGAAAATTGTGACCTATTAGATTAAAAGTTCAAAAACGAATGCAGTAGTCTTAAGAAGCGATAATTGAGTATTAACGTCGCACTCTAATGTATGAAAAAGGCTATTGGCAACGGACCTCGATCGGTACTAGAATAGCAATGAGTTGACACCAATTCTACAATCTTCCACTCAACGAAAATGACAAGACTTTAAACCTCGACAGATTTAACGCGCATCGGGAACTCTACACATGGCGGTTTTTCACTGGCACTGGTCTTAAATACGTGTTACGCTGGCCACCAAGTTCAACCATATAAAGAGGTTCAATGCAACATAAATCTATCAAAGCTCAATCTCCCGCGGTTGGTGTGGCGTGGTACAGGATCTGGTGTCGCCCGCTTAACTTCTCCAAAGTTAAAAAATACGAGGTCTGCAAACCTTAATCTGCATATTTCTTCACAGTGCTGCTCAGTTCTCACTCATACTCAACATGTCCTAGGGAAGTGGAGTGAAAATTAAGATTTACAAGTTTTGACTTAAAATTAAAAATCATCCGGCGATGTCTTCAGTGAACCTTCTTCTGTGAGTTGATTGAAATCAAAATAAACTCATTTTAAAAATATGACGCTTCATTTCTATGAGATAGATTGTATCGGAAACAATTGAACCCATGCAGAACAAATTTTACCAATATGCAATGAGTTCCATCTTTCCAATCAAATCATGTAAGACTATAACCGGCTTTTAGGCAATTAATCAAGTGAAAGGACTTTCTTGCTTTGGTTTCAATGCATAAATACGACTTCTGATTCCTGACAATCGTATTCGATTTGTTTTAAACCCATTTTACTTTTTGTAGAGTTTAGTGCTTTTTATCCGTTTAGAACAATGTTTTCCATGTTGCTGTTGGTTTCTTCACTTATCAGCGTATACGGCCAGCAAGCTGATGGAGGGGCCAATGTGATATTTGCCAGGCCAGGCGAGGTTAGATTTCAACCTTTACCTTCCCTCTGATGTATATAATATTACTCATGGGGGGGGGGATCCATAATGTAATAATATTTTATGCGCGCAATCACTTGCAATTTTTTCGAAGTATGAATATTTAAACTTTTTAAACAAAACTTTTACAGAGTTCTGGACAAAACTATTCAAATGCGCATTTAGCCTTTGTGACGGAGTTTAATCGTGGTGTCCCTTCCAGCGCACCTGTTCCTGTATTTAGAACGGTTGATGGTGACTCTCGAAAAAACCAGGTATGTCTTTCAGTTACCTTTCTTAATATTATAAACTTAATAATTCAGAGTAATGCTTTCTTAAATTATATATATTTTGTGTATGAATATGCAAGCTTAAAAAAAACTTCAAATTCCCTAAAGTGATGTTGCACAAGAACTAAAATGTCAGCATAAAAAATTGTTCATGGCTTTAATACTTACAGTAGCTTTCATTCAAATTTGCTGCTTCAGTATAGAATGTAAACTTGAACTAGGTATGAATTTTCTTGTAAGATCTAACTGCATAATCTACTCAACAGCGTTATTGGATGCTAGCTTATCGATACTGTCTGAAGAAACACTCTTGTACCAGCTTTGTTGATTATAATTTTGGTAATATCCATTGTATACATCTGTACTAGAGGTTTCTTTGTACCTATTTCCTATGACTCGGAAATCTGGTTTACTGTAAGCAGTGTCCTATATTCAGAGTACATTTGCTACGAGTCTACTGTCACATACAACTGACATGACCGGGTTCTGCGAGTGTGCGAACGACTCTATATTCGCTTGCATATGACTTTGTTTACTTGCAGGGCTCCATGGAGACGACACGCTTTCAATGTGGGACCAGCAATCCGTGTGCTTTTCAACCCTACACGTTGAACGGATTTGCTCGTACAATGGGGACAGTTCATCTAAGTGTGTGAGTATAGCAATCATTTTCTTCAACTAGAGAATATTTTGCGTATATATATATTAAACTGTGCTCCGCCCGAAATGCAACTTTATTCCTTCCGTTGCAGGTGCTATTGCCTTCTCGGCGAAGTATGCACGTATCATAGACATAACACCCAGAATAGAATGGACGAATTCCTCTGTAAACCCACAGAAACTACTACAGCCAACTCGACTGGTGCATTTTAGACGCTCAAGATGAATTTTAACTTTTACTGTATTTATATTTGTGTGCATGTGCTTTTAGAAAATAAAATTTCTTTTAGTTCATTGAATGTCTTGTAGTTCTGGAAGCTGAATACGCTATGAAATGTTGATTTCATTTAATGTTGTGCTTGAGATTCCCTTTACTGATGGTGCGATGAGAAGTCTCTCATAAATTCTGTCTTGCTCCTGTGGTGGATAATTCCTAGTTTCTAATATTCGAGTTCATTCCTTAGTCTGTAGATCAGTCTCTTTAATAACATGCTGTATTATTTGGGATGCGACTTTCTAGCTAGGGAGTTCGACATTGCACTGTATTTAATCGGCAAATAATCCCCCTAGTGTTTTATTAAACGAATGTTTTCTTTGGGATATTTTCTGTTTATATTTCTTACAATCATTAAACTTTGGAAGTTTGATTCTGGAATCTATGGGGTTTCTTAAGCATAGATCTTTATAGCTACTACTTGACTGTAAAGATTAACTAAGAAATAATATACGAGATGGGTTTAATTAATTTAAGTTTATCAGTTTCCAAAATGTATTGGAACCCTGGAATTTTTCAAGGTGAATCGTCAGACTCGATTTCGTACGTGTTGTATGGTCTTAATCGGAAACTGTATGCTTTGTTTCATATTCCTCTTTAGGCCGCCGTTCTAAGTCTAATCGCTCGTTGTTGTGATAAATTCAAATAATAAAGCAAGTATCTAGGTTAAACGAATTGTGCACTGCGCTCTTTGAAAAAGATCTGCTCCCTCTATCATTGAGAAGATATCTTATTGTCTTTCAAACTGTTATAAGATCTCGTATAATGGTGACGCGCATAGAACTTCTACGTACCTTCACGACTAGATTGACAACCAACTTCCGAAGAAACACGGTCCATTTACACTTGCAAAATCTCTAGGTCTGCTGATATGGAACCTCATTCTTCATGCCCGATGGGCACAGATCTGACACTTGAAAGACTTAATTTCCATGAAAAGACTCTCTACTAAAATTGTAAAAACACTAGGATCTTATCGGACGGTTGGCTTTGGAAACGATCCACTGTATCTCCCAGACATGTTTAGAGATTTATATGGATGGGGAATATCTGGTAGTGGAGTACACATCACTACTCCTACCTGAGTAATGAACATAAAGATACAATATCTAAATTTTGTTTATTTTTTTTTAATCGGAGCGCTTTGCTATCGGAAGGAATTTGCGGTTCTAGAGTGAAGCCTAGGTTAACTTTCAAGATGTTTGAGTACAGAATAAATTAAAAATTTATGGGGAACCAAACTATGATTGATTTTCTTGGTAGAATTTTTTCTAATCATCGTGTACATGTTCAATGCGTCCCATTCTTCGTGAGTGATGGATGGTATTTAGAAAGCGGATTTTTTAGCCAGAATTGCGGCTAAGGTGAGGTTAAGCCTAATTTGGCCTGTTGCGCTTAGCGAATTCTCTCGATATAATCAATCAACTTGGAAGAACAAGCAATCCTTGGGACATAGCAAGATATCTAGAAGGTTTATTCAGGCGTATTCTGAGGAAATACCAGACTACCTTATCGCGGTTTGAGAAAGGCCGCATAAATGCTCTCATTTTCCGTCAGGTTCGGAAGATATTTGTGAAATGCTGCAGGTGAGGGACGTCTCGGGACTGGACTTTGGGTCCCAATGCACAAAGGTAGGGCACCTATCGGTCATCCTTAAAAGTATATAGCATACAATGTCAAATACTCGTACAAACTGTAATTTGAAACAGTAGGGCATGACTCGCAAAGCGGGTAGACCGATGACAGCATGCCGACCAAACAAGTTGAAAGATTATTTATGGCATTAGGTCTAAGTCTAAACTTGGACAAAGGTCATTGCATAATAGCCTTGCTACTTTTGATATTGACATGCAGTTGGAAATTTCCGGTTTTTCGGATAATATGTGAGGGCATAATATTCGACCATTAAAGTTACTTGGATCATGATTTTGTTAAGACTGAGTCAAGAACGAAACGAAGCCCTGGGCCCAGGCCGATTTGGCCCGTGCCCCAAGACGTCCCTGCCACTGGTGTTATTCCGAGCTGGTCTCCCTTGCCCACATCTTGAGACTTTATTGTACAAATTAATGGGCTTACTTTCCCTAGAAGTATAATTTTCGAGTACTTTTATTCTCTTGGCATGATTCGTAGGGGAAACAAAGTCATCAATAGTGGTGGGCTTCTTAGAATTGTTTTCTATTTTCAGAGTGTTTGGTTTTATTTGCTTTATTCTCTTTCTCAGCGTTCTTCGTAACTTTAGAATTAGTCGCTTTTTCAGCGATTAGTATTTTTACAAAAAGTAGTTTTTAGTGGTATTACAGTTCAGGGGTATTTACAGTTTTATGTTGTCGGCGTCTCATACACAAGTGATTTCAGATGGCCCCAGAAGAAATCCAAGAAATTGAGGTCGGGGAGCGCGTGGAGGCCCAGCAATAGGTCCGCCGCGTCCAATCCATTTCTAGGGGGAAAGGCAGGAAGGTGATTAAGCCGCATTCGAAATTGTGCTGGTGCACCATCGTGAACGAGCACTGACACACACGCAATGGTGAATACTTGCAGCAACTCCTAGAGGAGGGGGAAATTTACATTATGTGTGCATATTTCTTCAACCCTACCGCAGGCCTCCGAATTTCCACATTCGTTTCGCCACTCGCTTCGACTGACCCATCGTCCTTCCAATGGTTACTATATTTGCGGTTTTCCCCAACTAAACGTGGTTTCCCTATCTCGATCTTTGGTGATATATCGTCCTCATGTTGCTTACTATCATCTCCCTAAATTTGTCGGTCAAATTCGGCAACACCCTGAATATATAGATTGACAGGTAGATAAATACTTCCTTTTATCTCTACATATTTATATACACAAAGGAGTCGTAATGCTTTAGCTTTAATTAAGACATTTTTTTAATATGAAGCAGAATAAAAAAATTTCAAATATCTTTATCAAGGAAAATACCTAGTAATTTTAACAATTCGATGGAAGGAAGCAATACGAGTAACATTTTGGCCTCAAGGGACCTTCAATCTCATCATCTGTACCAATTGTTCTATTGTTGCCAGGATAAGATGAAAAAGATCTATCAGAAGATAGGGATATTCGTTTAGAGTAACGAAATGGATATCTTGTTGATCCAGGTGCTTTTTGTTGACGATATTTTCTGACTGAGATAACAAACGTATTCAAATGAAAGTTGGGATTAGAAGTGAGGATCTTGATTAATTCGTATTAATAATAGTACCTTGCTTAGTGAAAATACATTGATTTCTCTTTATTACTGTTACTGGGAACCAGGGGCACAAGTAACATGCAAATAAGATTTCATTGCACATATATTACTAGAATATAACAAAATAATCGAATTTTTAGTAATTTGAGGTGTTTTCCAACCGCAGATATCAAGCTATCTTTATAGTTTTAAATTTCAATTTTATTTAAAATGCTTCATTTTTTCAAATTCCACACAAAGACTCGGAATTTGAAATGATCGTTTTCCTTTTTATTGCTTCATTTAGATGATTTCATTCTATTTTAGAATATTTCTTGCAGTTCTTCGTCCTACAGATGCAGGCCCACGTTGTCTTTTGAAAGGAATCATAATCAAATATAAAAAAGGTAAATGGACTGTTTTTTCTAGAATTTTTGTTACAATACCGTTCTCGGAAGGCTTTTTACCGAAGAGATTTTAGGAGGAACAGAATAAGCATTAGTTAACAATATAAGCAGAAGTGTGTGTGTGCATACAGAAGTGTGAATTGATGTTAAAATATGAAAAAAATATCTAATATTGAATATAATTCAGAAATAAATATGTGAAAGGAAGTTGAAAACGTATTGCAAGAAAATTTTTTAAAAACGGAATCTAACAAGTCAAATGCAATGTTGGCCCTAAGACCAAATAAGTGGAGTTTAAACGGTTTAAAATTAAAAAACCTTCGACCTTAAGAGCTCGGTAAGCTATTAAGAAAAAGTTCAATGGAAAAAAAAAGGAAATAGAAAAAAATGCACAATATATAAGCAGAACTTCATAATAAAAGAATAAGGAGAGAGATAACATATTTAAGGGCTGAAGAATATCAAAGGGAGAGAGGGAGTGAAAAAGAGAATCAATATATAATTACTCGCAACGAAAGTCAAAGTAATGAAATCTTGCATTGCGAATTTTGAAAGGATTGTAAAGTCATAAATATAGATACAAACACATACATATGCATACATGTGTCAGGAGAAAACGAGTTAACAATGTGCAGTTAAAATTTTAGTTAAAAGACATAAAAATTCTTTGTTATAAATCCTACAATTTGTTATTTCTCAATCGGATACACTGAAGTTTGATTACTAACAATTTTCCTTGTACAAATATATTTAATTTTTTTCCGAAAACTTTTTTCAATGGTTTATTCTTCACTGTTGGTGAAACTTTCCCCACAGAAAATAAATCTAGCAGGTAAAGTCTGTTTTCCTAATGCAATATTGACATAAAAAATAACATATTGGATTTTTTCAAGTATTACATGATCCGAACGAAATACTCTATTCTAAAGTTTTAAAAATGTGTGTTCTAAAATAACAGTAAATTAAGTAAAAATACTTCTTGTGAAAATTAAAATTTAATAAAGACAATAATAAAAAAATGCATCAAATAAACAAAATAGTACAATGCTCATATAGATCGACAACAGGAACTACATTTCTCAAATGTTATTTTGAATCTAACGTTTCTGCAGTATCATTTTAGATAAACTTGGACTATCTTAAAATAATTACGCTTTCATTGCTTACTTTTGCATTACTTGTATATTTACGAATTTCCTCAAATGTTTTCTTATTTTTTTTTCTCTAGCGATAGAATAAACTCGCTTAAGGAGTAAACAAGTGTTCTTAAACTCGTGTTCCATGCATAGTTTTTGGCTTTTTTCCATCCTTCTTCTGTACAGTTTTCATAAATAAGAATAATAAAATTCACAAAATATATATTAAAGGAATATACTTTTAAGGCCACCAACATAAAGCAATTAAGATATCATATTGACATTAAAAAATAAAATTTTTCACAATCGAAATATTCAATTCAAATCATATTAATATGATTTGACAAACATATATTCTTCCCACAAATCAAATTATTCTATTCTGACAACTAAACTAACTCTCTATATTAAAAACCAATCTTGGAAATATTCTATCAAATTTTTCCATAAAATTTATACATAGACATTCCATTCGATATATTTTATGCAACAAATATTTAATACGACGAATTTTGGTTCTTTTACGATGAAATGAAGATAAATTCTTTTATATCTGTAGTTGGAAGAAAGCATGTCTAAAAGTTCTATTTCACATCTCTATTCAGTTTTGGGCTTTACAACACCAATTAAATGTTCTGTAGTAAGGAAATTCAATTTCATCGGAGGAAAAATCCTTCCTTTCTTTGAGGAAAGGGGGAAAATCTCTTTCTTCCATTGCGAATAGCTGTTCTATTTTTGTCTCCTATTTTTATACTCTAGTCTAACTTTTTAAGCTTGTATATTGAGAAGGGAGGCATTTCTTCTTTGAATAATAGAAAGAAAATATGCCTACTCTTGAAAGAAAAAACGCTATGTTTTTTGCGCTTTGATATTGGTACTAGAGTTTTTGTTAGGGTCAGTTATAATAAATAAATATTGTTGAGTCCAACTAATCTTGTATCCGGTTTGAAAAAATTTAAATTAAATTTTGCAAAGAAACAAAATAATTTTTCACTCTACAAAGTTTAAATTAATTGTAAAACAATTATTTTTCCTTCTAAATATTGTGTAGAACTCATTAATGTGTTTTCGCTCCTTAGATAGAGTTTCTTTTCTGATAAAAATACCTACTTAGTTTTATTAATTCTAAAATTAAAATATTTATTTTCATAACTTTGACTGTAACTGTTTTACAGCATCAGAAAAGTGTATACTTTGTGAATTCCCCTGTATATTTCACCTTTTTTTAAAAACACAAGATGAGTGGACTTTTTAAGACTCCATGATTTTTGAATATATTTCCTAAATTATTCAAGGAAACAGCTTAAAATTTTGTATTTATGGGTTTAATTTATATGAAACTGAAATTTTTATAAAACATGTTGTTATCAGTTATCTTTTTTTGTGCAATATAGTATACATAATAAGTTATATTCTTCATATAACAGTAGTATTTTCTTAACTTTTTTAGGAGTTCTGTTGTTGTTTCTAATGCCACCTATCTGACGGTGTTAGATCGAGGCGTACGAAATTCATCACGGCAAGGGACTAGGTGTATGCCTGTCGTTAACTTTTAGCTTTGAGCACCGTGCAGGTGACAGTTCGATTTGGCTCAATTCATACATGATAGATGTCGACACCACCTATCTCGACCTCCATAATTTAGGCTTGAAACTGGAAGAGTGGGAAATATTCTCCAGCACCTGTGGTTGTGCTGTGGCCGCCCACAAGACTTTCGGACCCACTGATTTAACGAGCACGTACTCCGTGTGTACTCGGAGGGTGTTTGGTGACATTGGACATCGAACCCAGGCCTTCCAGTCTGGCGTCCGATGTTCTAACCCAGTGATTCCCAAAGTGGTTTATATAGACCCCCAGGGGTCTATGGCAACCTGCAAGGAGTCCACGACATCAAAAAGATAATTTGGGGGTCCATGAGTTGTAAATGGGGGTCTACGATTGTGATTCTCATTAAACCAGATCATGACTTTAATTTTAAAGGAAAATTTAATCAAATGAAAACCAGATTTTACATTTAACAGATTTATTTATTAAATTTAATAAGGTTAATTTGCTGTTATAAGGTGATAACACAAATTTTATTAAAGCAAAACCCATCATTTTAGCGTTTCTTGCCAGAATTAAGCTAAAGGAGTATAATATTGGACGTCGCGAACTTTCCCAGTTTTTAAATTGGCCTCCGATAATCTGCGAGGAAAATGGTGTTTTAACCTACGTTCAACATTTAAATTCTCTTTATTCAGATTTTGAAACTAGGTTTGAGAATGATTTTACTATATATATGATAATTACCACAGAAGGCAATAAATTCATATAGTCACACTGGAAAAATATGTCACATTACAAGAGGAGCTGATTGGAATAGGCAGTAACGGAGATATTAAAGCTTAGAAACAGATGCCAGCAATTTTGGCTTTAAAAAAGTATACCTGTTATTTATCTCGAATTATGGAATTTTGTGAGAAAATTTTTAATTGTGTGCTTTTCCTAGTGTGAAGGAGTTTCAGTAACTGTTGCCGACTGGACACGACTAACCAAGGAAATTTAGGGTTAAACCTGATAAGATTGATAACCAATGTTGAAAATTTGCTATTGAAGCACCAGATTCATCCCTGACAAAAAAACATTAGTTTTTTTCAGTTATTTTATGAATCATTTAAGTTTTATTTTAATTAACATGTGCGTTTCTTAAGTTTTAAACTCTATACTTCAATACATCTATAAATTTAAATCTTTTAAAATAATTAGCTCTGTACCAGCTGTCATAAACACATTTACGCTGATACATTTGCAAAAATTCAATATTATGTCAGCAGGGGCTACACCAAACCAAAAAACATGGCAAAGGGGTCTATGAGACAAAAAAGTTTGGGAAAAAAACCTCTGCTCTAACCACTAAGCTATCCACGGCCCTAACTGGAGTTTTAAATGTGTTATCTATCGTTTGGAGCAAAAAGTGTAGAAAATGCTAAATACAATGCTTTAGCTTTACATACTTGAAATACTTGCTTCAAACATTAAAGTTCTCGGTTTCCAAACACTCTTAACTCAAACTTTTAAGCAGAATTTAATGAAATTTTATTAAAAAAAAGGACATTCTTGAAAAAATTCTGAAAAAAATATTTTTTGAGAATGAGTTGCTAAATCCATTAATACTGTAATTCAGTTCCTTAGAAGCCGTAAACGTAAACACCAAGAGCTCTTATGATATAAATACTATGACGTGAAGGGTCCAAATATCTAAAACCTTTTGCTTGTTAAAATCCATTATTTTTTTCGTAACTTTATTAACAATCCATATCTTGCATAAAAATACTAGTTTTTACAAATTTTGTTTGTTTTAAAATTTATTATTAACTAGCCGTTACCCGCCCGCTTCGCTGGGTATTTTATGATGTTTTATAATTTTTTACTGCTTATATATATATATGTATAAATTATTGATATCTAAGTCCTGCATTAAGAATTCGATTGTATTGAAAAATATGCTTATACCTGTAACTGTCGCCTGTCGACAAAAAAAAGGGGGGGGGGCAAAACTCATCTAATTTGTATTTTCTAAAAATCTCTAAAATTGAAGTATAGAATGATGTTTACTCTTTCGTAACCCAAAAACCAAGTGGATTCCCGCAAAACCAATTTTCGATGGATCTCTACTCCGTAAATTGAACATGCAAGCCAAATTTCAAGTCTAAATCTAACAGAAAAAAAACAAAAGTTTTACTATCAATATCCCCGTAATCCCGTTGAGAGCCGTTTTCCAAAATAACTGCTCTTAGCGGATTTCAATTCAACAAAAGAAAAATGCAAACAAAATTTCATTATTATAGTTCTTGTAGCTCGAAAAAAGGAATTTTTTTTGTCAATACGTCCCAGTAACCCCCTGCACCCCCTCCCCCCTCCCAAAACTTGATTTGCTTAAAATACATTCTTAGTGGATCCCTATTCAACAAAAGAAACATGCTTAACAAATTTCAAGTATATGGGTCTAACAATTAAAAACAGGAATTTTTTTCTGTAACTCCTCTTGACCCCTCGCAACTATCCTTAGGGGCAAAGTTTCGTTTTACTCTTTGTTAGAGGAACTCTATTCCATGAAAGGAACATGGCTACCAATTTTCAAGCAGGATGATCAAATAGTTTAAAAATGGAAATATTTATCGATTAAAACCTCTTAATCTCCCGAAATCAAACTTGGTAGTTGATATTCACAAAACCCATTTTGTAGCGGTTCTCTACTTTACGAAAGGAATCTGCTTATCAAATTTCAGGACTGTACGTCTAATGGTTTAAAAATGGGGATAGTTACGTATAACGCCACTTGAGCCCCCGCAACGCCACTTCGGGGTCTGTTTTCACAAAACCCATTTTGTAGGGGAATTGAACTCTCTATGAAAGGAATCTGCTTAGCAAAATTTGAAGTCTGTGCTTCCAATAAATAAAAAATGCAAATTTTTTTTAGCAATAACGCCCCTTGAACCCCCGCAACGCCACCTAGGGGTCGATTTTCACAAAACACATTTTGTAGTGTATCTCTATCCTATGAGAGGAATCTGCTTATCAAATTTCAAGACTGTGCGTCTAATAGTTTTAAAAATAGAAATAATTATTTGTATCTGCCCTTAACCCCCCGCAACACCCCTTGGGGGTCGATTTTCCCCAAACCCGTTTTGTAGCGGATATTTACTCCATGAAAGAAACATTCCTACCAATTTTCAAGCAGGTAGGTCAAGTAGTTTAAAAACGAAAATATTTATCTCTTACGCCACTTAATCCCCCGCAACGCCACTTAGAGGTCTGTTTTCACAAAACCTTCTTATAGCTGATCTCTACTCTATGAAAGAAATATATTTATCAAATATAAAGAGTGTGCGTCTAATAGTTTAAAAATGGAAATAATTATCTATAACGCCCCTTAAGTCCCGCAACGCCACTTGGGGGCAATTTTCACGAAATCCATCTTGTAGCTGATCTCTACACTATGAGAGGAATCTGCTTATTAAGCTTCAAGACTGTACGTCTAATAACTTAAAAATTGGAAATTATAATGCCCCTTAACCCCCCCCCCCCGCCCCCGCAACACCCCTTGGGGGTCAATTTTCTGAAACCCATTTTGTAGCGGATATTTACCCCATTAAAGCAACTTACCTACCAATTTTCAAGCAAGTAGGTGAAGTAGTTTAAAAACGGATATATTTATCTATTACGCCCCTTAATCCCCCGCAACGCCACTTAGAAGTCTGTTTTCACAAAACCCGTTTTTTAACTGATCATTATTCTACGAAAGGAATCTATTTATATCAAATTTAAAGACAGTGCGTCAAATAGTTTAAAAATGGAAATAATTGTCTATAACGCCCCCTAAGCCCCTACAACGCCACTTAGGGGTCGATTTTCACCAAACTTATTTTGTAGCGGATCTTTACTGTATGAAAGGAGTCTGCTTACCTAATTTCAAAATTGTACATTGAGTAGTTTAAACATGGAAACAATAATTTATAACGCCCCTTAACCCCCGTAACGGCCCTTACGTTTCGAATTTCGAAAAATCCGTTCTTAGCTGATGTCTACTCTATGAAAGAACATGTCCACCAAATTTCAAGTCTGTAGGTTGAATAGTTCCAGAGATATCGTGATTAGTCAGTCAGTCAGTCGCTTTTCTCCTTTATATATATAGATAGTTTGGTGGGAAACACTTTTGGAAAAGTATAGGGCAGATTTTTTCTTTTTTCGTTCTAAAGAATTTGAAACGCAAGTATAACAAAAGCCAACCCACTTTCAAGCTCCTGTAACACGTAATCTTTCACACAGTTTCATGACATTTTAAATTTATATTATTAAGAGGATGAGAAATTAGATACGTGAGGGAAAAATTTTTTATTATTAACAATATTTTAAAAGTTTATTAAGTATGTTGATTAAATTAATTGATCCGTCGAGATCACTAATTAGTTTTGAGTCATTAAAATTGACACTAATTTCTCTGGCATCAACAAAAATTGAGAAAGATTATCGTGCTAATATATAATATTTTGATTTATATTAAATTATTTACTTAGAACATTTCTCACATTTCTTAATATTTAAATAAAGGGTACCCCATTAACATTGGAATATAGCGAAGGTCATCGAACTTCTCAGAAGACGGGTCTAGAAAGATTCTCTAGCCATTTGTTTAGCTGATCTCCATCCTCTCAAAATCAACAGTTCCTACTGGTATTTGTACGACAGTCAATCGTTACAACAAATGGTGTCCAGAAGATGACCCTTATCGTTTCTCTCCTTCTGACACAGAGAAGATGATCTCACCGAATTGCAAGAAAAATTACGATATCTTTTAATGGAATGCTTTATCACATCTCTCTTTCTCTCTTTATAGCCATCAAGTGTCTGAACACAAGGGTAATAGAGAGAGAGCACAGTTACATATGACATGCTGACCCAGAAATGTGATTCGAACTAAATAAGATTAAGACCAATAAATGATGATTTCCAATTTTGAATTTGAACGTACAACTTTGGCTCGTATTAAATATGGGGAACTTGTTTTTAATTTGATGCGAGGGCTTAGGATTCTGAAATCAGCTGCACATCTCAACTGTCTAGTGAAGAAAAGTTATAAATGAATACTAGAAGCACAGTTTCTTTTACACTTTCGCATAAACCCTCGGGAAGTGAACGTGAGTTCACATCCAGGGAAAGGGAAAATATGAATAGAACAAAGTAATATAGCATAGAATTATGTAGAAGTTTGATTGTTTTGAATTTTTATTGACATTGAACTTTAAAGCGTTGCGAGAGATAGTGGTGGTGCAATTAGTAATTTAAAACACCAGTTAAGTGAAAATTAGTCCTCAGTTGTAACCCCATTACTTAAATACCACTCCAACGTCATAAATTTTGAAATGATAGATTTTGTGAGCATTGCTCCTTACATCAGGGTTTCTAAAATTATGGGGTATACTCCCCCCTAAAGGAGTGTGATAATAATATAGAAATATAGTGAATAGAGATAAAATAGATAATATAGAGACGCGAGTCTATAGAAAAGTCAAATATAAAAAATTTTAAAATATTATTAATTTACTGAAGAATCCAAACAAAATTCTGAGATAATAAAAAATACTCATTTACAATGATAGAATTTAAATAGTTTAGTACTGCACAATGTATTTGATCATGAATTCATCAATACTAAATTAAGATCAAGTTTAATAATTACTAGTAGCCCCAAATGGGCTTTTCATCTACAAAATTTAATACTTATCCTGATCAATTGAATAGTTCAAGTCGTATTGTAGCCTTAGCGTCAAAATATTTTTGAATGCAATACATTTTTATTGTATCGAGAGGGGTAGGGCGTCATAAAAATTATGATTGAAAATTGGATCGTAAGCACTGAAGGTATGAGAAGCACTGCCTTACATACGTTACTTACATTACATTGGCACCAAAACTATGACTTAAAACTCGGCAGAAACAACATCGGATACCGCGGCCACATGATGTAGAAAAGATGACGAAGAACAAGTTATCTAGCTAGTAATACAATAAAAAAGTGAAAACCATTGTTTGAAGACTGCAATTATTAAATCTTTCATATCGTGACATACAATTTGGGATTTTACTTTCTTTCACCAGATTTTTTTAAGACAAAAATATGCTTTTAAAAGGGAATATATCCAGAAGGTGTTGAAAAAAATGTATCCGGAAAACTCTTACAAATCTTATGAATTTCTTTTCAAAACGACAGAAAATGTTAAAATAAATTCAGTTTTACCGTAAGATCGATGAAACTGGAATCTCGAGATATTAAGAGAAATCTTTGTCTAGAAAAACATTTGTAGCATAACTTGTAACAATTTTATTTCATTTTTTTAGGGTTAAATGTTAAATATTTAAAAAATATGTAAATCAGATGTCACTGTAGCTATTAGTGCGGGTTATCTTTTGAATTTAAAAAAGAAATAATGGAATAGAAAGACACATGAGAAAAATCATGCATGTTTTCCCCCTCTTAGTATCCGAATTTCCTCACGTATCTATTTTCTTTTATTTATTTTAAAATAAACTAAATATGAAATATAATAAAACTTTGTTTTTAAGATTCTAGATTCCACTAACGTTTAATGAGTTTCACACATCTAACGATTAAAAAATTTTCTATTCTACATTTTCCTAGCATTTTTACATCAACAACGACGCATAATTTATTTCTCAATAAAAATTTTAAAAAGGGTAAGAGCTGGAATGTAAACAATATTAATAATAATAATAATTAAATGCAGTAGCAAAAAATTAATTGTAACACAAAACTCTCACCTGTTTGGAATTTCTATCACATAAAAATCATATAAATTTCAATTTTTCTGCTTAAAATCCATAATTTCGTGTTAATTTCTTCCATAATTCAAGAAATTTTGAACATCGATAGAAAACAAATTCCTTTTGATATCGCTATGGTACTAGTAGAAAAAAAATATCCCGACAAAAGGAATTACTATGTAATTAATTCATTTACTAACAAATATTGTAGTTTTCTCCACTTTAATTTACCCATATTTTTAAATGGAACTATAGCATCAAAATTGTTTAAAAACGAAATATAATGAAAACAATTCTAATATGTCTGTAATTTTGTTGAATAAAAGTTTTCACTTTATCTTTTAGTATTCTAATTACTTTAAATTCGCGAGTATTCATGTGGAAGTTTTTCATTACTTCTCAAATTTCTGCCTTTTTTTAAAGAATATGTACAAAATATGTACAACTACAAGATAAAAATCAAAGTAATATTTCCTCCTAATTGCATTTCTTGTGAGAAAGCATACTTAAATCAATCCACAAATATTTTTAAATCAAAAACAAAACTTGAAGATGATTGATCAAAATATGTATGAAAGAGCACCTTTGAATAATAAAAGCAAAATAAAACAACATATGCACAAAAAATTCTTATTTTTTTTTCAAAACATTTAATCTCATTCTAATGCTTAAAATAGTCTAGATTTTAAAACATAAATATAAATCCATATAAAGAATAATTAATTCAAGAATGCAAGATTTCAGACAAAGTAAAGTCTTGTAAAAAAATCCCAAGAACTTTGGGTTACTTACATATAGACCATCAACCAAATTCGCCAAATCCAAAGATGTCGTCAAATGTTGCCATGCAAATAATAGCATCCAACATTTAGCATCCATACTCGTCCCACAAACGCCGTTTTTATTCTTATGATCACTTAAATAATTTTAAAAAATCTCCAGATATATAATAATATCTCGAAAATATACAAAGATTAAATTCATATTAAATTCAACCAGCATCAACCATGCATTACAATCTTTTTCTTCCATTGAAAAACATATTTAGAATAATTACAAAAGATGCCAACTTAAGCAACATAATTTTAACAAAAGACGATTTTATATCAGCAAATAAATTAAGTAATCATATAAATTAGACTTATTGAATTCTTGATTTGAAGCAGACGATAATAATATGGAAAAGAATTTTCAATCTAAAAAAAATAAATACGACTACTGTATAATTTAAATAATAGATTAAATTTTTGTTCTTTTCATTTTGAATCAGTTTTTAAACTTAGCTAAATATTTTACAATACGAAACAGTCATGTATACGCGAACAAGACTAAGTGTTTGTGCATTTAGGGAAACAATTTTCCACTATTGGCTGCATATCGTGGTATTTATCGACGTCTTTTCATTTGATGCATTGTTGGACGATATAATAGGTAAGTACTGAATTTTAATCCAATAAAGCATCTATAATTTAAGGTTAAGTGAATTTTTCTTATTTTATTTATGAAATTTCATTATTTCTCAAAAATTGTGACATGCAAATAATTTATGTACGTTTAAAAAATGTATTATATTTCTTTCCTGTACAACGAATTTAGATCTTTCCACTGCTGAAAAGGTTAATTAAAAAAAAAGCAAAATATTATTTTTAAAAAATCTTCCTTTTGTCTGCTATTATATATTTTCAAGTAAATAATTTTTATCTTTTAACTGAAATAAGGTTCTAGTACAGATTACACATAATTTTATCTCTACCATCTATTTTAATAATTCTTACACTTTGGTACGTATATTAGAAAGATTGTATGCATTTTTCGACAGAGGCTTTTTAAAAAGCATTTTCAATACGAAATTATCCCCAAAACACCAATCTTTGAGGTATAAATACTTTTTTTAAGCTTAAATAAATTCAAACCAAATTCTAAGCACAAACAATAATTAAAGAGAAGCAAAGGTTTTTTTTTTTCAGTAATGAAAATAATACCATCCTTTGTAAATACCGTTGAAGAAGTTTATTTTTGAAAAACAACTCCTCATTATTACAGAACAACAAAGAAATCGTATTTCTTTTTCAGTGTAAAATGAATCTTTTGTGTAGAGAAATACATTATTAATACCACAAAGCTTCGATGGAATGCGGTCTAATTATTTTTGAATAAATTGCAGAACGCTTTTTTTTGTTCAAACATAACCTACTAATTAAATTTATATCTAAATAAAAAAATGAATAAACAGCTATCCACATGATTTTCCGAAATGAAAATTAAAAAACTAGAAATTTCAGTCCAAATAAATGATTCCGATAATCAGTTGAATTCCTCTTCTACAACAAAGTAAATTCCTTTTCGAAATAAATCTATAACACAATGATTCTGTAGTTAAGAATTTTTATTGAGAAAACAAAAGGGCACCCAATAATTCTAGTGGCTTCTTTTCTAAAAGTTAAGTATGTAAATTTGTATATTTTCGAGCTGTTTCTGCATTCAATATTTATATTTCCCTTTCTTCTTGTTTACATTTAATTACTATTGAGTCCGCAATGTATGGATACGCTTCAACAAATAAAACACATTTAGAAATAAAATGAGCCAAGTATATATTTAACTCTAATTTCCTACATTTTCGTCTCGATTTGCTACAAATGGAATCTTCCAATGCCAGTTTTAGATATCATGAATTTCGTTCGTCTTATTTCGTTTCATTTGACATTCAGCCTTTCAAAACTTACTTTATAGACTATTTTCTTTTTAGCAAAATAGCAGTACCTGCGCAGTGAACTTAATAATAACTGTATGAGGGATGGTCTGCCCCATCCAGCAGTGTACGAGAGTTAGAAGCAAGATTAGCCATAGTAAAAAAAACACAATTTATTTACAAGTCTCTACTACCGAACAAACCTGAACAACCCACAATTAGGAAATGCACCTTAAACTAATTATGGGAGCAAAAGCGAGGAAGACGATACAAGTAATATTTAATTATAAATTTCATCACATACACTGGTGTATTTAAGCATAAATCGTAAAATTCGATTAACATGGAGTAAATATTCGTAAAATTATTCCAAATTTCTTGCGGATATTAATTGGGTGAAGAAGAAACATTGGGTTTAGACAAAACTTTTCATTCGACTACACGCGAAACACCGGCGCATATCGGAACGCCGAGGAACCGTATCACGCAGCATAGGCAGTTCAGACGTTTCGTGCAACTGCTGTGCAAAGGAATGTTGTTAACCATCAAACAAGGTGAATAATGGCACAAAGACGCCAATTGGACATGTTTACGAAAGGAGGAATCGTTGGAATGCTGGAATCCTCACGAACACAAACCGAAGTGTCTCGAATTCTGAATGTGGACTAGTCTGTGATCTCAAGACTGTGGCACAGGTTTCAAAGAACGAGAGATGTTACCCGATAAACAGTATCAGGTCGACCAAGAGTCACAACCCCTCGCCAAGACCGATATCTGGTAATAAGTGCGCGACGTCAGAGGAGCTGTACTGCCAGAGCACTGGATTCGGCGCTCACAATCGCCACAGGAATACGAATTTCGAGACAAATTGTTTACAGGAGACTCAATCATGGTGGCCTGTATGCCAGAAGACCAGCAGTTTCCATTCCCCTCACGTCTGCGCACGAACGTGCTCGTTTGAGCTAGAGTTTGAAACATCAACATTGTGGGAGAGTGGGCCAATGTGATGTTCAGTGACGAGTCGCGGTTTAGTCTGAGTAGGGAATCTCGGCGGGTAACGATATGAAGAGAACGTGGAAGACGTTTTGAACCAAGAAACATAACGGAAAGACATCATTTTCCCTCAAGGGGAGTAATGGTATGGGCAGGCATCATGATGGATGGCCGCACACACCTCCATTTCTTTGAGAGGGGGTCTGTGACTGCTCAAAGATACAGAGACGAAGTTCTTGAGCCTTATGTTCGCTTGTTTCGAGGTGCTGTGGGGTCTTGACTTCATATTCATGCATGATAATGCGCCATGTCACCGAGCGGTGCTGATTTCCTTGAAACGGAAAACATCCAGCGCATGTCGTAGCCTGCAAACTCCCCTGATTTAAATCCTATCGAGCATGTATGGGATATGCTCGGGAGACAAGTTGCAGCCCTTTCGCACCCACCAAGCTCCGTTACACAACTGAAGAGAGCTCTCCAATAAACCTGGAACCGTTTGAACCCACAACTCATTCATCATCTCATAGAAAGTATGGTAAATCGCTGTGCAGCGTGTCGGGCTGTCTGAGGTGACCACACGCCTTATTAAAGTGCAGCATCAGTATTTTATTTTCTTTCATTTTTTTTTAAAGTGTGAATCCTTTATATGCTCAGTTTTCTTTCAAACTGCTACTTTGGATAATAAAATTAATTATTATCATTCTTTTGGTTTGCTTCCTTATTTTATAACCATTTTACATCGCATATCACGTTTCCCGCCATTCTGATTTACAGTTCCTTCTTTATTCACATAATTAACAATTATGCTTATCTTTTGGACACCAGTGTACTTTAGGAATGTCTTAGTTATACACATTCCAGATAATCTAAGATTTGTCTAAGTTGTTCTACTTCAAGCCAACGCTAATCCAATTTAAATATCGAATTGACAAATCGTCAATCTTAAATATTAAGCAAATAATCTATGGAACACTCTCACCTAGCTTACCTCACCTTACGTTAATCACTCACCGCTATCATTTAGCTTCTAACCTCTCTCTCTCTCTCTTGAACCTGAAAATTAATGTTTAAATATAACCCTTGATTTGCATGCGTCACATCTTCTTCTTCGGGATATAAAAAAATAGAATAGAATAATAAATAGAATATTATTTAAAAAAAGTGTTTCTCCAAGAAGATTATTAGTAGGAGGTACGCAAATATACCCGTTACGACTGTAACTAAGCATTTTCATTTCTCAAAGAGTTCACTTTACAACTGATCTTCAATCATAAGGCTAGAATAAGAAGTCATAAAATTACAACTCTCATTTCCGAATCCAAATTCCTTGGCAATCCACGAAATCAATCCATCTCTAAATTTTAATTAGCATTTTCGAGAAATTTTAGAGAATTGCAATAATTTAGAAATGTCCAGTCTACAGCTGATTTCCGGAAATAAATTCCAAGAATAGAATATCCGACACTGGAGAACACTAAATTGGGTCTCATTTTGATATATTCAGTACACAAAATGCTATTGTGAGTCAAAGTATTGTTCAATTCTATACTAATAGCACGATAGGAAGTCAATTCGTTCTGTATATATTAGGCACAACGTGTGTTCCAGATTTTGAAGTGAAGCATTGGCGATCAAGTGTATAATTTAAATTTCTGGCAAATACTTAAGGAAGTGAGCTTCTCTCTCTTTCGTGATTTTCGTAGTCACGGGGTTTCAAAACACATTTATATTTCCTAGATTGCAGAAAGCATGATCCTTAAAATTTCAAAGTAGAACCAGAAGTTCTTTTGAAGTGATAATTGTTGTAATATTTATATGTAACAATGAATGTGTATTGTAAAGAATATTCATGATACGTTCAAACTATAAAGTAAAGACTTGAAATTCTACCTGAATTTGAATAGTTTGTTTTTGTAACTCTCATTTAGGTTTTAAAAAATTCATAGCAATTGCTGTATCAATTTTATGTGTAAATAAATAACAAATAAAATAGCGGGAGTTTTATAAAATTCTAAAAAAAAAATTTGTTTACATAATCTATCTTTCATAATCCATGCTATTGAATCTAGTTTTTTTCACTGAAAGCTGTAATTTATTTATGTAAATAGATTCAATATACAATAAAAAATATTTCAACATCATTATAATAATAATTACAATAGAACGTCGTTTATCAGAATCAATTGAGCCCGGACACAGTTCAGATATGCGATTGTTCGGATAACCGAAAACCGAATGCAATCCATGGAGTACGTGATATTGGACACTATACAAATATTGAAAATCATCACATGCGAGAAACATGCTTTAGGAAAAAGCAAAATAGGGGGCAAAATGTCGCAATTTTACCTTGATTGTCGAAAATAATAACTTATTTTTCGCTGTAGCATTGAACACATTCCTTTTTTTTCGCTGCAAGGTCTCTGATTCTCTTGAGCAGCAATGGTTGAGTAGGACAGCACTCTGGTTGTTGTTCGTACCTCTCCATAGCTGTTTCTAACGCAGAAACGTGTCAGGATTTGATGGACCATTGCTACATTCTTTTTTGTTGTTGTTCTAGTCTTCATCCGTTTCATCGTCAACAGGGTCGGATTCTTCTTGCACGGAAGTCACAATCTCGTCATCATTTAGCATTTCAAATCCACAGTCTTCTGCATCGCATGCCTTCCAGGTTTCTACATCAACAAAACTGAACAAAAGAGCACGTATACACCCCCTTACTTCGAAACAAACTAACACAATATTCCGCGCAGATGTTTACCAAATCGCACAGCTTAAATTCCTCAAATATCCCTCACCTTGGGTTTTCCCGCCTCTTTTGGCCTCACAGGAAACAAATGTTGAGCATTGTACTGTTCGAAAACGTATCCGTACTTTGGTTCTCATATTTTACGCTCCGTATAATAAACGTTCGGATAAACGACGTTCTACATAAACGACGTATATCATAAACAAAGTGCCTACTGTAAAAGTTTTTCTAATATTCACCTCGTTTTAGCTTTAGTTTTCATAATTTATTTAAGTATTTTAAAAAATTTTAAATAATTATTTTAAAATATACTCTGTAATGGGATTGCACGCAAAGATTTTATGACATTAAAACAATAACGTTCTGTGAAGTAAATTTAATGCTAACAGGTCAGATAGGACTATAATTAATGAGAAAAAAATTTCACTTTTTTCAATAATAGTTATTTGATTAAAATAGTGTGATTCCTATTTCTTAAAGTAATTACTAAATCATAACATATGTTGGGAAAAACTTGACTAGATAAGATATTTTTGAATATTTGAAAAACCATCCCAGAATTTAAAAATATTTATAAAATAAATGTGTAACCGAGGTTATATATATAAGATACTCATTAATACCTTTTAGCAAAAATCTCAGTTTTTAGTTAATAGATTCTTATCACCAAAAACATCTTTAAATTACATTCGATCTTTTTCAAAATTGTTCTTGGATGAGGAATAATTCCCCCCATCAATCACATGTACTATATCGACCCATGACCGGAGCCGATTCTGTGAGCGAGAAAGATTTATTTTCCGTTTAAGGGATTTAAGGATGGAGGAGGGACATCCATGTATCCTGAATCACGATCCGTGTAATAATCTTTTCGCTTTAAATTTTTAGATCTTGCGCATTAGCGCAAAAACATATTTTTCTTCTATAATTAAAAGGTTATATTCCTCAGCAATGCTTCCTTTACACCCGTAATGTCGAAAAGGATTGTTTAATGATTTTTTAAAAATAGATATATTTTACAGAAATTTTTCGTGCACTTGTATTATTTTAGAGCATTTTTCAATATTTCGATTAATATTTGTAAAATTATGAAACGAGTTTAAATCCCTTCTACCCTGTCACTCAGCTAAAGGTGTGGAAGAAAGTAAAGGATCATTCGATATGATAAATTCCAATTATTTTATTTATCATTATAATCAACTCTAACACAAATAACACTTTAAATAGGACAGATCAGTCAAGTAATAGAGAGAAGAGACGAGATTCGCGTTTGGGGAGAACATGTTCAATAATGCGGCTCCTCCCTAATATTAATTTATACAAAACTTACGTATTTAATGTCCGCACTACTACTTTAACGCTCTGAACATCAACTTAATATAAGGTGACAGTACCTGAACTTATGCAGTCTTCTACTCAATCCAACTTGACTTTAATACTTCTTGGTTATAATCTTTTACAAGGACTTTAAGCCAATTCTGGTAATCTTTACCTTGTAACTATCTTATCGCCTCTTGTTAGCTAAACTTCTGACTTTCTTACTTTCTGTTTACCTATTCTGCCAATTCACTAACTATCCACTTCACTTCTAATCTCCACTCACAATTCACTAACTCTTAAACTCGCGAAAAAGGAATATCTATACAAATAAATAAAATTGAAGTGTCTGTTTGAAATTTTAAATTAGCAACCTTTTGCTAAATGCATTTAAAGGTATATAAGGTACTTATATCAAAAATTCAATTTTTAAAATTTTTGCCTGCCTGCCTGCCTGCCTGCCTGCCTGTCTGTCTGTCTGTCTGTTCCGACTAATCTCGGGAACTTCTGGTCCGATTTAAAAAATTCTTTCACCAATGGAAAGCTACATTATCAGCGAGTAACATAAGATATATTTTATCTCCATATTCCTACGGGAACGGGAACTATGCGGGTAAAACGTTGACGTTGCTTACTCCCCGCCAAGTTGGCGCAAAATTATGCATTTAGTCAATAATGGAAATTTTAATAAAAGTTTTCTCACATTTGCAACAAATCACTGAAACATAGTGTAATTTAGCATCTTTACAAAAAGCAATTTTTTAATGGTTTTTTATTAAACGTCTAACGTTTATTAAGTTACGATTGTTAAATGTCAAACTCAAACTTTGAGAAATACCGCCAAGTTGGCTAAGAAATTCTCTATTCCAACAATCCCAGATATTTTAATGCAAATTTTCTCCCACTTTTTAAAGAGGGAAACAAAATAAAGTTTTAGCGAATTGCGCGCGCGTGATATTGAAAATTCTATGATAATATTAATTGACAGTTTCATAAAAAGTTTTGATTACTTCGATTAGTTATGAAAGTATTTATTACTTTGAATTTTTTTAACCTAATTATACAATATTCATATTTTGCACGAATTTTTTCACTTATACTAAACCTAGATATTTTACATGGAGGTATTACTTTGAAGATATACAATGGAGGCATCCATACAATGTCACTCGCCGAATAAAATTAGAGAGCTTTACGCAATACTTATTTCATCTTCAGTCTTTCTAATCCTTAAACCTTTTGGAATAAGTACATGGCGGAAGATATTTTGCTACGAAAAACAACCAAATATGCTTTTCAATGAACACATCTACAACGAAACGCAATAAAGTTTTTTCAGAATGGTTAGGAAGAAGCTACATGATTTTGGAATGATAAAACCCTAGACGTGTCGACGGAAATGGCTTCGATAATGAAATTACTTGAGAATCAAACTACGATTTATAGCAGTGCAACATCAAGTAACAGAATTTATCCCTCAATTAACTCCAGAATAAAGTCACGTTTTCCAACAAGTGCTACGCAAACTAGAATCCGGCAGTGGTGCACTCATTTTTCTCGACGCCCCTGGAAGAACCGGAAAAAGTTTTTGCTAAACTTATTTATTAATGACCATCAGAAAAACCCAGAAGATAGCAGTTGCTATGGTTTAAATTTGGAACACTATGCAGAGACGCAATTGAAAATTGGTTATGGATGTTTGGACGCAAATGCTGGAGGTTATATTTTACTTCCAGTGAATTTTGTAATGTAGAAGAAAATGATGTAAATCTTATTGCTCAAATTCACTTGAACTTTCGGGTGTACCCTCACAAAAACTTCAATTACAGCTAAATGTACCAGTTGTGCAAAATCTCAATGCTCCTCGACTATGTAAAGGAACGAGGCCTTGGATCACGAGATTGATGCAGAATGTACTTGGTGCCAATATTTGAATATATGTTCATTTTACAATTTTACTGTTGCTATTAACAAAGCTAACATTTCAGGTAGCAGGGGTGCATTTGGAAATGCAATGTTTTCCCCATGACCAACTATATGTAACCTGATCGGTACGTCCAATACCCAAATCTTCACATATTTGCAACTGACGGAAGAACATACAATATGGTACACAGTAGCATCTTAGAATAATATTCTGTTTTGAGTTCTTTTGAAGAGGAATTATATATTAAACGTAGATACTTTCGATTTTTAAAAATATTAATAGTTTAAGTTACTGAATATTTGTTGTTAATTATTATAATAAATTACGTTTTCAGTTTTTTTAAACTAAACTGAATTTTAGACATCTTAAATTGTATTGGTTCCAGTCAAGCAATAAAAAAAATTACCATGTTATATTATTTACTTTCTAATGATAATAATTACGACTTTGACACTTATTTAAAGACATCAACGCGAGCGGAGCTGCGGGTAAAAGCTAGTATATAATAAACTTAATTTGCATATCACGTTTCTTTCTTTTAGGAGAATATTGGATAAAATTTGCTTGGCCAAAAGAATACCAAAGGACTTGTTAGCTGAGGGTCGCGTATAGATCCGCTCACAATTATACAGGGTGTTGCCGAATTCGACTAACAAATTTAGTGGGGTATAGTAGGCAGCATGGGGATGACAAATTACCATACGTTCGCAAACCACATTTAGTCGCTGAAGATCGCGATGACAATAGCCGTCGGGAGGACGATGGGAGTAGTCAAACGAATGTGGAGATATATACTATATACTGCCCAACCCCCTCTCAATAGCACAAAATATCTTGTTTTCCTGCCACCCAGCCAGTATGGTGGATATGACCCTCGACTTGTATCTGAGTTCGTTCGGGTTCGAATTCTGAATAAGGCATGGATGTATCTTCTTCGGGAAAAGAAGTCGGACTTTCGCCTGGAATGGATTCCCGTCTCACAAATGGAAAGCAGCACATCCCTTCTGTTATATCCTGGGATCATCATTAGTAATAAATGCCTATATTTTTCTGCTTGTATTTTATGTTTACTGTTCTTCCACTCGACTTTCATATGTATCCCAGGATAAAACACACACACAAAATAACAACAAAATCTTGTTTTCCTGCAGCACGTAAACACGTTTCCTGCGCGCGTGGTTTCCTCTAAGATTTGCTGCAGAGAGTACCGGCCACTACGCAACAAAAAGTGCGACGATAGTGCGCCAGCACATTGTTCGATTGCGGAGCGTAACCACATCCATGCACCACGGACCTTAATCTCTTGTATTTCTTCTTCTGCGGGAACCTGAGATCACTCGTGTTTGAGACGCCGGTGGTTACGGTGGAGATTCTCAACGACATGGATCGTCGTCACTTCAACTGTCATTGCCAGCACACCAAATTTGTTTGAACTTAACTGTTGCTTCTTAACTATTTAATCTAGATTCAATCTCAAGTGACAGATCATCACCTTAAGTAATACAGTTATCAATTATTAAATATCCACGACTCACATTATATTTGTTTAATCCATTCTCCGCTAGAAGTCTCTATCCTATCTCTCTCACTCTCTCTCTCTCTCTTTAACCTGAAAGCCTAGACATTATATAGTATTTATAATTTGCATGTTCACGTTCTCTTCCTAGGAGGAAGCTTTATAATAAAATAATTTTTAAGGACCAAAAAAAATTTCCCCAAGAGGACTGTTAGTGAAGTGATTGCGGATTCAGCTATCACAATTCTTCTTGCTATGAAGAGTATACTTATAAAAAGCAAACATTTAAGGGTTTTTGTGTTCCACAATTATAGCATAAAAAATAGTGTGAAACTTTAAAGTTGAAAATTAAAATACAATTCTTTCATTTTCGCATTCTGTTATGTTTTATGCGTTGTTATATGCGATAAAAAATGCGCCAGTTTTGGGAAAATTTTGGGCAAAAAAATTAACCGCTTAAGGGGATAAATTATGGAAGTCTTTCTAGAACATATTTCTGGGTTTTTGGAAACGATAAATTTTATTATTATACTTTCCAGTTCAAGGCTCCTATACGTTAGAACTAGATTAAACGTTTCGGGAGACAACAAAAGTCAGAAAGTTTTTATATTTGTAACTTCTTTCCATTTTCATTTTCAAGAATTCTCTTTTATACATATCTTAATCATTCGTCTGTAAGTTTGCACTGTTCTAAAAGTATGGAAGAATTCGCTCTGAAATTTCTCTCGGATAAAAAATGCAATCAGGGGGAAGCATTCCTGGATTTTTTTTTTTTTTCGTTTTTCAGGTGTACTTTTGTTTGCGAAAAATTACACAAAAGTTTGAAAAGAAAAAATAAAATAATAATAAAAAAAAGTTCCTTAGAATTAAAATTACTTCCTCAATTCTTAAATCATTCGAAGAACAAAAGAAAGGGGATGAAAACTTATTCATAAACGACAGAAATCTGTACAATATTTCTTTTAAGAAATTTTAATTTTATGAAGCTAAAAAGAGAGAAAACACAGTAAAATCGAGGAGAAATGTCACATATTTGAATGAATAATAAATTGTTCATGCAGAACATAATCTTCTTGAAAGTATTCAACGCTATAAGTCTTGCCTTTTTTTTTCCACAGATTTTTTCCCCGTTTGATTTTGAGTTCTTTTTAAATTATAGAAGGAATTTGCACCCGATTTTGGATGTGAGAAAGCTATTTTAGAAATTAATGATATGAAAATTCCAAAAATATATAACCGCAACTTCAGGAAAATTACACTTCGTTTTTTGCAACTTTATTCAATTACTTACGTTTTTCAAAATGCCGTTATGTTTTTAAAGTATTTTTCACCATTTTTAGAATTTTCTCGAGAAATAAGTCATTCGTCGTTTGATGCAAAAAGCTGAGAAATGATTTATTAGAAATTGATTTATGTTGGAGACTTATTTTACGTTGTGGACTTAATTTTAAGTTCTCCTAACTTAGAAACGTGCGAGGAAAATTTTAGGAAACATATTTAACTTTAATTTAAAATGAAGAAACAAATTACATGGGGAAAAAAACGGATTATACTGCTTGGAATAGTTTTTTTAGAAGTACATTGATTGTGTTAAATAAATTACTTAGAATTCCTATCCATTTGAGTGGCCTTATTAGCCTAGTGGTCATGGTCACGGACTTACGGTCGGCTTGCCATGAGTTCGAGCCCTATTGCCAATCAAGAAAATTTGAATTCGAAATTTTCCTTACTTTTTTTCATGATGTTTTTTTACATTATTATTGTTTGATTAGCACTAGTATTCCAATACTTAAATCATAAAGTTCTTCTAAATGCTTCCAAACTTCGCTCCAAAAACAGGAAAACAAACCTAAGAGTTATACTTGCTGTTACTCTATGTTAATAACGTTTGAATTAAAAAAAACATTTGAGGTTTTGAAAGAGCTTCCCAGGTTTAAGAGGTCAATTTTTACTTTTTCATGTGTAAATGGCATGTCAGCTAATAATTTTTCAAAAGTTATTTTGACATATTTCTAATTCACAAAAAAGAAAACATGTTACATCAACAGAAAGGTCTCATGAATTTGATATTTTAGAAATATCGAAAACGCCAAATCGATTTTTATAGATGTTTAGGCTACTGACTCCCCTTAAATCAAGTTATTTTGGAGGTGCTTCCAAAATTTGGTGTTAGTTATAGAGACACCAGTAGAGTACATTGAGAACGGGGCACTTGGTGTTATTACCTTTAAAAAATCAAGTCGAATCCAATATCCAAATTTTACGGCAGATAATTTCAAATTGTTCTTTAAAAATTTTAAGTCGATATCCAACCGTACTTTTTTAGAGCAGGAAACTATTATTGATATGCATTAATAAATGCCATCCCTTCTCGCATTCCACTGTTTATTGAAGATATTTATCGTTTCATTCGGAACATATCATCGACAAATAGCACCTACATCAACAAGATATCCACCTAGTTACAGTAATCCAATCTTCTCTGATTGTTCTTTTTCTCTTTATCCTGAAAGCAAAGGAACAATTGGCACGGATAATAGGATTGTAGGTTCCTTACGGCGAAATGTTATGCATTGCTTGCCACGTAACAGATAAAATGGCAAAACATGTTTTTTAAAAAAAAGGATGTTTTAAATTCTTATAGCTTTTGATTTATAAAAAACGTCTTGGTAATAGTTAAAGCTTCACAATTTATTACGTATTTATATATGGAGAAAAAAAGTGAGAAGAGAATCTTTCTCAACATGAGGTATCTAATTTATATTTCCTTTTAATATATCCGACTACTTGCGACAACTTTTTTTTTAAAAAAAAGTGGAGATAGGGAGATTTTTTGTGGTTTTTAGATTTATTTATTACATTTTAAGAAAAATGTGCTAAAGTTAAGAGGAAAAAAGAAATTATTACTACTAAAATGGAAAAAAATTGATTAAAATGTACAAAAATGACAAAATTGGGGCCCATTCTGTACAAAAAGTTTATGAACAAATTTTAAATTTTTATTTTGATGTGTTGCTTTGCTATTCGTTTTTAAAAAAATACCTTCAGGATAACAGATGATTTTAGAGCATTTTATCTTAGATATTATATGAAATTGCTTGAAAAAAATAGTGATTATATTCACATAAGGGACTGTACGTTTTGTAATAAAAGATTGATTGATAAATCTGAAGGTTAAAACACTTCTATTATACAGAACATTTTCGAAAATTTCAGTTAATTATTTCCGAAACTCTTTGAGCAGTCTCAATCCCTGTTTGAGCATTTTCAAAAAAAAATACACATTTCGAGTAAAAGGCGTTTTACAATACGACATCTTTCTTAAAGTAGTGACATCTGCTTTTACTAAAACCCTTGTAGTTTTTGTTCTAATGAATGGAAAATAATAAATTTGGTATTTTTATAAAGCAAATAATATGGCCTATAAAATAAAATTCACAATTTTAGTGTATTTGGACACCTTAAAAAACAGATGTAATAACAGGGATGTATTAAGCATAGGAAGAATCTAATGATACTAAAATAAAAGATTATTTTATATACAGTTGGTCTGTACACCAAACAAACCCAAATCAATGGTTTCTAAGCTTACAGAAATTTCAATACTTTAATTGCGTGCTAATTATGTATAAAAAAAACTCGGATCACTTGTATTAATGTTATGTATAAAACGGCTACTATTGGAATAAAATAGATCTAATTTTGTGTCATTCTTATATCAAAATTTGTCTTCGTGATGTATGAAACGTTATCATAAGTTATTGAATCTATTTATAATTTGTTTTTGTGAATTAACACAATGTAAAAATATAATTGCAGTTTCGTTATTAAAATTAGATTTCTTATTATAAATGCTTCAATTACCACCAATAGCGAAATCTACTCCCGCGCAGGTTTATTTTATACACCTGCCTGGCCTCAAAATATTCTAAACATCTTGAAATTAGAGAAAATGTTCTGTTTTTCCCAAAAATTACGATTAAAACAGCCAAATGTCACTACTTTTTACGCATGACGAGTATTCTCGTTATGACACAAAATCTTACAACTTCTCTATGACGAGTATACTCATTCATCACAGTTAACAGGTCAAATTACTTTTGAAAAATATCCTTGAAATTTAAAAATATTAATGAAATAACTGTAATCCACAGATTACAATATATCCTTTAATACCCTTTAGTAAAAAACTCAGTTTACTGTAAGCAGATTGTTATCGTCAAACTTTTCAAATAACATTCAATTTTTTTTCAAAATTTTTCTTGGATAGGAAATATTTCCTTTCATCAATCACATGTTTATCGAACCATGACCAAAGCCAATTCTTTGAACGATAAAGAGATATTTTTCGTATAAAGGATTTAGGGATGAAGGGAGACATCCACATTTCGTGAATCGTGATCCGTGTAATTATCTTTTCGCTTCAAATAATCTGAAAATTTTAGATCTTGTGCATTAGAGATACACACATTTTTCATTTAACCAGTTAGATATGACTGACGAGTATATTCGTCATGGAGAAGTTTCAGGTTTTTGTGTCATGACGAGTATACTCTTCATGGAGAAGTTGCACTCTTTAATGTCATGACGAGTGTACTCGTCATGCATAGAAAGTACTGACCATTAGCTTCAAATAAACTGAAAATTTTAGATCTTGTGCATTAGAGATGCACACATTTTTCATTTAACCAGTTAGATATGACTGACGAGTATACTCGTCATGGAAAAGTTTCAGGTTTTTGTGTCATGACGAGTATGCATAAAATGTATCGTGCATAAAATGTATTAACAATTTGTTATTTAAATTGCAATTTTTGGAAAACAAAATATATATTCTCAATTTTCAGGATGCTTAGAATATTTTGGGGCTAGGCCAGAGTGAAACAAACCAATAAAAAATATGAAAAATTTAAAATGAACTCTTGTATCTTTGTAGGCACCTGCTGAAACACAACGTACAAGTTTGCATAACGAATTTATTTATGTGTGATAATGTTTTTTGGATGTTAGCCCAAAAAGGGGCAAAATTCGGAAAGTTAATTTTTTTTATTTGGTTCCTATGGGACAAATGCGTGACGCCAACCAGGCGCTGAGCCCATTGATAGCTGCTGGTCCATATTTACCAAACGATCGAGTGGTGTAAAAGCCAATTGTTTGATGTCTCTCGTATAACCATGTGATGACATTAGAGTAATGACGCGATGCCGTATTGCCTAAAGAACAGTCATTGGAACTAGTTTCATATCATGAGTCTACGCAAAAGCGCTGCTTGGCGCAAAAAAAGGAATCACGCCATGTCATTGTAGTGAGTGAGTGAGTGAATATTAACGTCCCAGTTCAGCTACACTAAGGCTTTTGGAGACGGTCTGCTCAATTTTGAACTACGCATGTCTTTGGAATGGAGTCCAAGATGGCGGCTTGCCTAGCGGTAAGAAATCGTCAGGAAAATCATTTTAGAGAACTATTTTGCGGTACATAGAAATATTTTTCAAATAAAGAATATGGGAAAAGATTGGGAGAAAAACCAAGATCAATAAATAATGAATATCAATATAATATAAGAAAATTACATTTACTAACAGTAATATTATGCACAGTATATAATACTTTTATAATATATTATTTTATAGTAATTATTATTATAATATTCATATCATATATAGTAATAATTACTATATATAATAATAGTCCTATAATGTAATTTTAATAGTAACTATAAAAAAGAATAATAATAATGTTATAAAAAATTTTATAAAAATATAAGAATACTCATATAACATAATAATTATAAATAAATAATAAGAATAATGATAAATAAATAATAAAATAATTATAAATAAATACCGAAAATTATAAATAACATAATAAATAACTAACATATGTAATAATATTTATAAAAAAAGAACTGTTATAAATAAAGAATATTATATGATTATTATACACTGCTGGCCAACTTAAATGCAACACCCTGAAGGAAGCACGCAAATAACAGGAAATTTATAACATGCATTAGCGGAGGTGTGATATGCAAATGATTAGAATTTCAGCGCAGACACACATCACGTACGCCTGCGGCGCCAGATCAAAGCGCCATTTAAGGCTTGGAGATATTTACGATTTCAAGATCGGCAATTGTGTTTTTCTTGTGGTTTTTCAAAAAACAAAGAGTTATGTCTCGTAGAAACCAGCGATCAGCTCTTGATGAAGGATCCGAGTTCGGCAGTGGAAGGATAGTGGCCTACCGAGATTTTGGTTTACCTTTCAGGGAAATAGGTAGTCGCGTTGGACGAAACTAAACAACTGTAATGCGTATATGTGACCGTTGGATGCAGGAGGGTACGACGGATAAACGTGGTCGATCGCATCCACCTCAGTGCACCACTTCACGTGAGGACAGTCAAATTGTGCGCATGGCAGTGACGGATCGCTTAGTCTCATCACGAACCATATCACAGCGCATTGAGCCTGTAACACATCATTCAGTGTCTGCGCTTACCATTCGACTCCGTTTACAGCAGAGGGTTCTGTCCGCAAGACGTCCATTGCTTGGTCTACCCTTGACGCAGAACCACAGACGTCTCCGCCACCAATGCTGCAATGAAAGAAGGATGTGAGCGGCAGAATGGAATGAAGTTGTCTTTACTGACGAGTCACGCATCTGTCTGCAATACCACGATGGCCGGATTCGAGTCTGGAGACACTGTGGAGAGAGGATGCTGAACACCTGCACCGGGTATTATGGTATAGGGCGGTATTGGATATCACTCTCGCACTCCCGTAGTACGAATTGCCGGTACTTTAAACAGCCAGCGCTATATCTCCGAGGTGTTGGAGCCAGTTGTACTTCCTTAACTTCAGGGCTTGGCCACAACCATATTTCAACAGGATAATGCGAGACCACACGTGGCACGCATTGTCCAAAGGTTCTTCGTCAATCACCAGATTGAAATGCTTCCCTGGCCGGCTCGCTCTCCGGATCTTTCGCCGATAAAAAACGCGTGGTCCACGATTGCTCAACGATTGACCCAGATTACACCCCCAGCTGCCACACCAGATCAACTTTGGTAACGCGTGGAAGCTGCTTGGTCTGCTGTACCCCAAGAACACATCCAAAATCTCTTTGAATCAATGCCGAAGCGTGTGGCAGCGGTGATCTCCAACAATGGCGGCTACTCTGGCTACTGATTCTGGCAGGAACCACACTTCACAGAAGTCTATAAATTTAATCATTTGATACTTGGTCAACATGTTATCTATAAATTAAATTTTGTTGTGTTATCTCTTGTCTTTCTTGGTGTTGCATTTACGGTGGCCAGCAGTGTAGTTTAAAAACGGAAATATTTATCTATTACGCCCCTTAATCCACGAAATGAAACTTGAGGGTTGATTTTCGCAAAACCCATTTTGTAGCAGTTCTCTACTCTACGAAAGGAATCTACTTACCAAATTTCAAGATTGTGCGTCTAATAGTTTAAAAATGGGAATAATTATCTATAACGCCTCTTGAGCTCCCGCAATGCCACTTGGGGGTGTGTTTTCCCAAACCCTATTTTGGGAATGGAACTCTATGAAAGGAATCTGCTTACCAAATTTAAAGACTGAGTCTAATGAACTAAAAATGGAAATAAAACATCTATAACGCCCCTTAAGCCCCCGCAACGCTACCTAGGGTTCGTTTTCACAAAGCACATTATATAGGAGATCTTTAATCCATGAAAGGATTCTGATTATCATATTTCAAGACTGTACCTCCAGTAGTTTAAAAATGGAAATAATTATCTATAACGCTCCTTACGCCCTGCAACGCCAATAGGGGATCGATTTTCATGAAACCCATTTTGTAGCGTATCTCTTTCCTATGAGGGGAATCTGCTTACCAAATTTTAAAACTGTGCGTCTAATAGTTTAAATATCGGAATAATTATTTATATATCCCCTTAAAAATTTTATACAATTAATTATTAAATGACCCCCCCCTTGGGGGTCATTTTTCCCAAAACTAATTTTGTAGCGGATATTTTCTCAATGAAAGAAACATGCCTACCAATTTTCAAGCAGGCATGTCAAGTACTTCAAAAACGAAAATATTTATCTATTACGCCCCTTAATCCCCCGTAATGCTACATGGGGGGCTATTTTCCTAAAAACCATCTTGTAACTGATCTCTACTCTATGGAAAGGAATCCATTTATCAAATTTAAAGACTGTGCGACTAACATTTTAAAAATGTAAATAATTATCTATAACACCCCCTATGACCCCGCAACGCCCCTTGGGGATAGATTTTCACCAAACTCATTTTGAAGCGGATCCCTATTCTATGAAAGGAATCTGCTTACCCAATTTCAATATAGTACTTCGAGTAGTTTAGAAATGGAGACAACTATTTATGACGCTCCTTAACGGCCGTTGAGTTTCGAATTTCACAAAATCCGTTCTCAGCGGTTATCTACTCCATTAAAAGAATGTCTACCAAATTTTAAGGCTGTAGGTTGAATAGTTCCGGAGATATTGCGATTAGTCGCTTTTCTCCTTTATATACATGTAGATCAGTATTTAGTTATTTTTATGTCAAGAAAAAATATAGCAGTTCCATAACTAAGAAATTGGTAACATACCAATAAAAAATTTTAAAAACAAGAATCTATATTTTTCATGAGATAGGCCGCGTTTTTGCAGACGTTCGTTATTCGTCCAGCCCCGAAAGTATGCAAAGGTTCCATGCCTATCATCTATACAAAAGATCTTGTTATAATATTTTGATAGACAATACGATCCTTTCAATGGTAGAGGGGCAGGTTAAGAAGCACAAAGAAAATTCGTTTAACCTCTAGATTCTTTTTTTATTTATTAATTCCTCAATTTAAACCGGCCACTTACACGACAAACCGATTTAGACTTGGAACGGCGGCCAAGGGATAAAATACGAGAAGCAAAAAAGCACACGTACGAAATCGAGGTTGAAAAATTTGGCGAGTCATCTTTAAATTTGCAATACACTTTGGAATAAGATAAACCTAAATTCACTAAAACTATCTTGTAAATTATTTATTTGATAATCTTTACAGTCAAGGAGTAGCTTATAACGAGCTCCGACTGAGAATTCCCCATGAATTCCAGAATCAAATATACTTGCCGTTTATATTTCGTGCAATCATTAAATTTAGCAAGTAACAAAGGAAACTTTCGTTTAATAAAATATTAGGTGGAGATGGGGTATTATTGCCGATTAAATGCAGTACAACGGCGTTTATCAAAGTGTACGGCACGCTTCTGTAGGGGGAGTGATTATCCTACAAAGGGAGCGCAAGCAGGTCGAAAATAAAAAATTAACATGCATATATTTTTAATTTACTGAAAGAAACCAAATAAAATTCATATGAATAACTATAAAATACTTAAAACTTGTTCTGTACAGATTATACTGTACACATTTAATTTATCTACATTAAATTTAGAACACTGTTAATGACTAAAACTTCAATGAGCTTGTTATATACAAAATTTAATATATCGAATGTTGTGTTATCTATAATTAAAGTCGTATTGTAATTCCAGCGTCAAAGTACAGTAATATTGCCTTCAGAAGAACGTTATTGTAGGGGAAGGGGGGGGGGTAGGGGAGCGCGATAAAAATTATAATTGATATTGAGTCGCCTATGTTGAAAATTTGAGAAAATTTTTTAACTCCCTAGCAATCAAGTCGCATCCCATATAGTTTCCAATGTTATTAAGGAAACTGATCTACAGAAAAAAAGAATGAAATCAAATATTAGAAAATATGCATTATCCGCTACAGGAGCAAGGCAGAATTTATAAGGCACTTCTCTTTCGAATATCAGTAAAACAAATGTCCAACACCACGTGAAATGCAAGTATAATTTCATAGTGTGTTCATCTTTCAAGTCAAACTACAAGCCATGGAAACTAAAAGCAATTTTATTTTCTAAAAGAACACACAAAGTAAAAGTTAAAATCATCTTCAGTGTCTAAACTCCACCAGTCGAGTTGGCTGTAGTCGTTTCTGTGGCTTTACAGCGGAATTCGAGCATTGTATTTTGGAGGTTGTCTCTATGATACCTGCATACTTCGCCGAGAGGGCAATAGCACCTGCAAAGGAAGGAATAAAGTTACAGTTCGGGTGGGACACAGTTCAATATATATACGCAAAATATTCTCTACTCGAGGAAAATGATTGCTATACTCACACACTTGAATGAAGTGGCCCCATTGTACGATCAAATCCTTTCAACGTGTAGGGTTGAAAAGCACACGGATTGCTGGTCCCACATTGAAAGCGTGTCGTCTCCATGGGGTCCTGCAAGTAAACAAAGTCATTTGCAAGTAAGTTATGTCGAGTCGTCTGAACACTTTACGGACCTCAGTCATGTTATTTATATGGCAATAGATTCGTAGCAAATGTACTCTAGACATAGGACACTACAGTAATCTAGATTTTGTAACCAGTATCTCCGAGTCATAGGAAATTTAATAGGTATAAAGAGACCTCTAGTATAGATGTATATATATACACGATTGATATTTCCAAAATTATAATCCACAAAGCTTGTACGAGAGTGTTTCTTTAGACAGTATCGATAAGAAAGCATCCAATGCCGCTGTTGAGTATATCGTGCAATTACATCTTACGAGAAAATCCACAGATAGTCTATACATTTTATGCTGAAGTAGCACATTTAAAGCAAGCTACTGTAGGAATTGAAGTCAGACACTTTTTTTATGGCGACATTTAGTTTTTGCGCAATATTACTTTAAAGAATTCGAAATTTTTTTTTAATCTTGCATATTCATACACAAGATAATAGAACTCAAGGAAACATTACTCTGAATTATTAGGTTGATAATATCAAGAAAGGCGTACCTGGTTTAGTTCAGACTCACCGTCAACCGTTCTAAATTCTGGAACATGTGTGCTCGAAAGAACGCCACGATTAGACTCCGTCACAAAGACCAAATGCGCATTTGGATAGTTTTGTCCAGAACTCTGTAAAAGTATTGGAATTTCTCATTAAAGCTTAAATATTCATACGAAGAAATAATTGCAAGATATTTCGCACAAGAAGAAATAGCATTATTATGAGTCAACAGAGGGAAGGCAAAAGTTGAAATCTTACCTCGCCTGGCCTGGCAAATATCACATTGGCCCCTCCATCAGTTTGCTGGCCGAATACGCAGATAAGTGAAGAAACCAACAGCACTATGGAAAACATTGTTCTAAACGGATAAAAAGCGCTAAACTCTACAAAAAGTAAAATGGCTTAAAACAAATTGAATACGATTGTTTGAAATCAGAAGTCATATTTATGCATTGAAACCAATGAAATAAATTCGTATCACTTGATTAATTGGCTAAAAGCCATTTATAGTTTTACATAATTTTATTGGAAAGGTGGAACTTATTTCATTTTGGTAAAATTTGTTCTGAATCGGTTAAATTGATTTGGACACAAACTATCTCATAGAAATAAAGAGTCATATTTTTTAATTAGTTTATTTTGATTTCAATCAACTCACAGTAGAAGGTACACGGAAGACATCGCCGGATGATTTGTAATTTGAAGTCAAAACGTGTTTTTCTTAATTTTCTCTCAACTCCTCCAGGACATGGTGAGTGTGAGTGAGAGCTGCGCACTGTGAAGAAACACGAAGAGTATTGGCTTCAGACCTCGTATTTTTTAACTTTGGCCACGTGACGAGGACGACACCTGACCTGGTACAACACCACACCTACCAAACCACACCAACAGCAGGACATCAAGCCTCGAACAATTTAACGTGCATCGAACCACTTCATACGTTGGGTAATCATTAATCCTGGACATGTGGCAAGCGTAACACGTATTCAAGAAATTCCGCCATGTGTAGAGGTCCTGATGAGCGTTAAATCTGTTGAGGTTCAAAGTCTTGCCATTCCCTTTGCCTGGAACCCCGGAGAGGGTAGTGCCAGCATATTGCCCTCCCATTACCGAATGAGGTTGAAAATTATGTGGTCCGTTGCCAGTAGTACTCGTGTCACTTTAGAGTGCAACGTTAATAAACACTCAGTTCTTACCTCTTAATGATACTGAAGTCGTTTTTAAACTTAGATTCTAATATCCCGCAATTTTCTAAAAGGTCCAATCAACGGGTGTTGGGTGGGTCAAATTCTCAAACTCGGACTTGAATGAATGAGTTAATTCCTTACGTCGTACTATTCAGCTACGAGTCAGACCTAGTAATTTTGATCCAAGGTCAAGTGACTAGGACAACACGTGAGCTGGCACCCATCTCTTAATTTCCATAGGGGAACGTCTGAGCCTCTACATATTTAACTTGCATCGGCCCCCTTTCGTCGGCGGGTCATCAGTTGTACCAGGCTCGAGCTCATGATACGCCAGCAACGATTCTGATACCTTGGCTACTAGGTTTTCGCTGCTAACTCGGATTTTAATATAATGTTACCAGATCTACTGGTGTGTGTGTGTTAAAACGCTACCTTAATATTCTCTTTCAGCATGGTGTGGATGTTCAGAAAGGGAGATGTGCCACACAGCTGAGGTGTCGTCCTTAACCCGTCACCTTAGATCAAAACTGTGAGACACATCGGCAATAGCCCTCTCCTCAAAAAACGAGGAAAATTAATATAAATCAATCAATAAATTAATTTCCTTCAAATTCAACGGTGATATTCGAAAAGAAATTCTTAACACTTTTGGATCTGTCGTCGTTACATGATCAGAGAACATTACACATAATTTTGACACTTAAGTCCCCCAGAAACCACCAATTAGGAAGCTCTCTCTCAATCCAGGCCTCTATACTTCAAGGCAAAAATACAGTTCAAATAAAGGATGAAAAAAGTATCGCCTTCCATTTCCCTATGATGCCAAGCGTGCTTCTCCCACACAGAAATTTTTTAAAAATGAATACGAAGTGTTACAATTGAAAACATAAAAGTGTTCATTAGAACAAAATTTTTGTGTGGTTTTTTAACTATATCGAGTATTTGATTCGGCAATATATCCATTTTTTTCACTATTTAAAATACTAGATAAACGATAGATAACCTTAAAAGATTAAAATCATTCTAGCGAAGAGATGTATTAACCCTCTGAGTGTTCGCCCTTGTCCTGAAAAATCATTCCGAAAGCGTTTACTTCTTTTTTGAGAACTCCTTCGAAAGTGCAACACATTTAATTCCTTTCCCCTTTAAAGTTAGCGGGAGGTCTACAGGGGAAGATTTTATTACTCAGTTCGGCCTCTTTGTTGCTTTAAAACCGGGAGAAAACTCGTTCACAGCTGTGACGTTGCCTTGTGCGAATTTTGGGTGGAAAAAGCGGGTCCACGTGGTTGTTTGATCGGTTAAGTCACAATAAAAGTGAAGAGTTAAAAAAATAATAACTCGAAAGAATGAAACTTGTTACAAAAGTTGAAAAATACTTGTTTATTTTAAACAAAACAAAATTTCAAAAAATTAATTTAAGAAAAATAAACTATTTTGGACTAACGATTTAAGCCAGGAAAAAGTACCTTGTATTTATTGTGGAATATGAGACTAAGAAAACACAAATACATCATAATGTTTTTTAAAAAGTAACTATGTAAAAAAGAGTAAAAGTGACCATCTCTCTCTCTCTTTTTAAACAATAAGAGACTAAATGAAGTATCGTTACATACGACTATTATGTTTATGAAATGAAATCAATCTTCCTCTATTCAATTATATTTTAAATTTAAAGTAACATAAAGAGGGATTTCAATACTTTTAATTTATATATATTTTAATCCTATAGATAATGTTTTTATGTTAAATTAATTTTTCGGAAAAAATCTAAATTTTATTTCATAGTCAAACAACTTGTACTAAGCAAAAATACCTTCTTTACATAGGCATTTGTGACGGAGCAAAAAGCAAATTTAGTCAAATTTTTTCTTTTTATTTTAATGGGAATATATTTTTCTTCAAAATGTAAAAGTATTTCTAACCATTTTCTATTAAAATTTAATTTTTTATTTTTCTGTTTCTTTAGTGTTAAACGGAAAATTCACCGATAAATACAACTTTCACACAATTCAATCATTACAAATTCTAATGAGAGAAAAACTTCTCCCAATTAATTTTGTCTTTTAAAACAGTACACTTAAAACAATTTTGCTCAGTGAAGCTAACCGACAATTCCGCAGTGTATTCATATTAATTTTTTTAAAAAAAATAACATTCGTAAATGCTGTATTCAATTTTTTGAGTATAAAAAAATAATGCCTGCTGTGGAGAAGACAGAGAATGAGATGTGATGTATGGTTTTGAAAGAATGTTTTCGTGTATGTAGAGTATTTTTGAAAATTTAAATATCACCAAAGCTGATCATATGATTGTAAATCAGTCTTATTTTAGAATGTGAGCTGTGGGGAATCAAAATAAAACATTTTACTTTTAGATAGCCAAGGAGTTTATACTCAATAAGTTATATATACTCAATATATACTTCATAAAGTTGCTTACAACTTTTATTCAAATTGTAAAGAAACTGAAATATAAATATCTGACTTACTCCAGTCAAAAATATTCCTATTATGGGAAAATACTGTTCCTCCACTTATTTAAGTACATTTATAAGCTATAGCCCAAAACAATATTTTATTTTTATAAACGAGGCACAAAAATTCAGTTATAAAAGTATATTTTTCATTTTAGAACATATAAACCGTATACGGATTGTAAGACCATTTCTAAAATACTAAGAGTTTTTAGAGGAACAAAAACATATAATTTTGGGTAGTTCAAAATTTTAATATAATACGCAAATATATATATTATTAAGCAAATACGTTTGACAAGAAAAAAGTAATTTATTTAAATCTTGTATAGGTATGAATAAAATAAATCAAAGATCCTCCTGAAATAAACACAATTGAAGGGAAAATGTTTAATTTGCAATCGAGATAGCATATAAACGTTTCTGTTAGAGGTATCCTCGAAGTGACGCAATCCTATTCGGTAAAAAATAAAACTTACTGCTGGAATCATACAATTTCCTAATGAATGGGTGAATCCGAATATTTTTTTCATGTAAACTGTTTGGACGGAAATGGCTAAATAGGTACATTTAATAATTTGCATAAATTAAAATTAACCGTTATAGTTTATATAATTTCTTAAGATTACAAAAGATGTATTTCGGAAGCACAAGTTTTAATAGGAGTACGGCTTATGAAAAGTAGAACAAATATATCTGAAGGACTATGGTTTGTTACCTTAAATATTGTGAGTGAGTGAGTGATTTTGGGGTTTATTGGCGCAAGAGCCGATTTCGGCTATACTGCGCCAAACATTTGTTTTAATATCTGTGGTCTAGACGGGAAGAGAGAAAGAAAGAATGAATTGAATGACAAGAAAGAGGGTCGAAAATAGAGAAGGATCACTAGGGTACCCCGGGTTCGTGAAGCCCGTGTTTGCCAAAGACAGTAAACCCCGTGGGAAAAGGAAAAGATCACTAGGGCACCTCGGGATTGTGACACCCGTACTCACCTAAAGAAGGTGAGCCCCCTGAGGGGCTTAAATATTGTGAAACACAACAAAGTATATTGGAAATCAATCCCCAATTCGTGTTAATAAAAATGTATGAAAAACTGCAAGACTTATTTTTGTATTTGTAATTATTATAATTTTTCCTGAAAACTGCAATTTCTAGAGCGGCACCCGTCAAAACCGCTGGGCCCTCACTTTTTGCCCAGCTCACCCCTACCTAAACTAGCTCTGCTCTAGCAAGTGAAAATGCCATCTTCTCTGTTTATCAAGGTTATGTATTGCAGACTGCATCCTGTATCTTAGATGTTCGTTTTTTTCTTCTACGTCAATCTGTTAAAATCTGAATTTAAAATTATATGAAATTCTTAACATTCGCAACAATGCCCTTTATAAATTTTTTAATAGTACATGAATGCGTCTTCAAACATTACATTACATTTATGTTGACTTTTTAATTAATATTAAGTATAACTTAACGCAGATATTTTTCTGAATTTTAAAATAGATATTTCAAAAACTCTTGTAGATATGATCATAATTTTCCATTCCTGTGTTTTAGTTTCTCAGTATTGCTTCTACTTAAAAATTTATTGTATATTCGTCAAATGTTTCAGCATAACTTTTGCTCTTAACATACAGTTTTAGCCGAATTGTATGAAATTTACGAAATGCATTAAAATGCTTAAGATTCTTATGTTAAAATTTTAATTTAATATTTTATTCGAAGAATTGTTAGTACTTATGGTAAATAATTTTTAACTGAGTATGTCCACGATACATAAATATTTTTTTCTGAAATTTCAAATACAATTTCTAATATAAAATTCCTAGTTTTGTATGAAAATCTGGATATTTTCTGAATGTTAATTATAATAGATATCCAGATTTTAATTACTTGTTCTTCAGTTAGCTTTAAAAAAATAAATATTTAGAAATTTTGCATAAACAAATACGTTTAAAAAAAATTTGAAATTGATCTTTATATTTATTTATATGCGTAAATGTCAACTGTAAATGTATCCGAATATTTTTAATTACTATTTATTCAAATATTCAAGGTTAAAAATTTGAATCGGTATAAAAAACCCCTCATTCATGTTTTCTCTGAAGTAAACTGAAACTCAAGCATTTTTTTTTTAATTCAAATATAATTTGGTGTATTGTAACAATACGCGCCCTGAACATCTGGCTTTAAAAATAATAAAAAAAATAATGGATCTGAATTAGTTTTTCCATTATTATTTTTATGAAAGCGTAAGAATTTTTTACAAATAATTTGATGCAAAGGTTTAAAAATTATTCATTTTTAGTAGTTGGAAAGTTTAAAAGGTTTTAAATTTTGAAGCGTTCGGTTTCTTATTAACTTTTTTGACACCTTATAATGAAATAATCATGGTTTAAAAACTGAAAACATTGGTTAAGAGAAGAAAAATGAAGCAATTAAATATAGTTCTAGATATTATATAGAGATTTATATATTTTAAAAACTTAATTTTCCGTTTCATCATTTTAAGATGAAGAAAATAATACGAGTTAATCAAGCAAAGAGAATATACTTAACAAGTTATTTGTCCAACTATATAAAATAGCAGATTACAGTCCCAACTTATTAAAACTTCAAATTAATATAAAATCAAAAGTGAGTTATATAATATTTTATTTATACGTTGGAACATTTTTCAAAACTTGAAAAAAAAAAGTTAAATTGCTAAAAGTACAAAAAGAATTTATTTAATTCAAACGCAATAATATCTCAAATGAAGTTAAATTACAAACACTAACTTATAGTTCGTTCACTAAGGGGTCTAAAGAAATTTTTCCCAACCTTTTTACGATTGCTTCAGGGTCAAAACACAGGGTTCCCCGAGAACCATAAAACTTCCTGTCAGTGACCATTGTGTCGTCGCAACCCTCCCTAATTATCTTTCATGGTGTTAAACCATAAAAGAGGGGAAAGGATTTCAGAAAAACACGGCCTACCCGCTTTTGAAGCACTCTCTTGAAGTCAGAAAAAGACGTGTGGTGCGTTTTCGAAGCATCTCTAGACGTGCGGAAAAAGACGTTCAAACCGCTAAGAGGGTTAAATGTGGCTACTACTAATGTTTTTAATGTGGGGCGGTCAGGGCCGCCATCTGGGTATTAGGCGCCCTTGTTCAGATTGAAATTTGGCGCCCCTTTATGGGGTTCTGTCGCACTCTTATAAAGTTCTGCAAATTATGTGTGAAATACTATTTTATAGTATTCAAAATTTGACTTTCGAACTGAAGAGCTTTGAAATTATATTAAAACACGTTTGTATTATTGTTTTTTATTATTTCATAAATTTTAAAAACAAAAAAAGGATAAAATATTTTTTAAGTAAAATTAAAAAAAAATTTAAAATTATATTTAGATATTTATTCTCCTTGCTTTAGGTCTACAAACCCTATTATCAATTCCTTTATATTTAATTTATCCAGAATTTCGTTTTATGCATATAATTGAACTGTCCGATAATCTCTCCTGCGCAATGGTAGATCGCATGTAGTTATTTATAATTTTAAGCTTTGAGAAATTTCGTTCTCCAGTAGCCACCGAAACTGGCTTGGTTAAAGAAATCCGTAAGGCTATTGCAATATTTGGAAATGTATCCGTAAGATAATTTTTCATAAATTTAAATTAAGACCCATCAATAGGTCCCTTACCTTCTTTGATGAAACATCGCGAAGATTTTATTTTTCGAACAAATTTAAACCATGAATGTCCTTTTCTTTAAAATTTTTAGTGTCCGTTATAATTTTTGTCCTAATTCTTTACAATGTCTTAAAGTTTCATTGTCATTCCAGTTTTCTAATTTAGGTATATAGTGTACTAACTTGTAATAATTGTAATTCTTTTAATTGACTGATTCTTTCAGAAATTGAAGAAATAGCAGTGTCTAATATTTTATTGTAAAATTCAATCTTAAATTTTTGTCTTGGAATGTTTATTGGTTCGCGGTTTGTTCATCTTGAAATAGCTTCTTTTTAAACTTGCTTCGACTTTGTGGAAAATTAATATACACCCCAAATCGTCAGCAACGATATTTGCATTGGCAATTGTATGTTCATACACTTCATCTGATCTACGATTATTTAATTTCTGACTACGGTTTGCAATCCCCTGTCATATTTTCAATCCCGGGATTAGGATTGTACTATTCATTAAAAATACTCACATATTAGAATAGTTGAAATTGCATAATAAAACTGAAAACGTAATTAAAAATTGGTTTAGTATTAACTTTATTGAAACAAATAAATAAAATTAATTCATTATAAGTACAAATAAAAATAGTACATAATGAAATTTAAAAAAAGCATTTCTTCATTTCTTGTATTTTAGTAAATAAACTTTTCAAAAACACAGCTCGTCCAGCGTTTCATCGTTGAAACGGCTTCTTATTTTTGTTACAAATTGTAATGCCGAAGAAAATGCACGCGTTCGGATTCCTTACTAGTAGGTGTTATCGTCATTAAATAGGAGTATGTTCCTTTCAGGTAGTCTCACCATGTCTTCCTCAATTTTTAAAAAAAGAGCCTTTCTTTTTAAATTTTAATAACAGTGTCTCAAATCTAATAGTCTGCATTGGTGCATGTACCTCTTTGATAACTTTATTTAGTTCTTTTGCTACACTTAACTGAGTTCGGCATTTATTTTAATCATTTCCTTTCAACGAACCGCATTATTTTATTCATATATGTTCCTAACATGGCTTAAGTATAATATTAACACATTATGCATATACACAAGACCCCTTTTATTAAAAAAAATATAGATCTTTTCTTATAAAAAATAGATTTTACATACAGTAAATAACGTTGACTAAGTTTTTAAGGTGATATGGTACCCTAAAAATCATTAAACTGTCGAAAAAGGTTTTATTGGCTTATTTGATAACCCGAATCTGTATAAATATTCCTGCAAAATTTCAAAGCTTTACCTGCATTTTTCATTAAGTAATGGAGCAATGTTTGATGCTAAACAGCAACTACCATGCCTACTCTTTTCAGATTATCTGCTAGAAAAGAGCCTGATAAAAACTGAATAATTATATGTTTCTAATGCGCATCTCAATGAGATTGACATTATATATGCAGTAATAAATCATTTTAAGAAAGAATTGTGCAATGCATGCAAAAATTCTAATTTATGAATTATTTACTGGGAAGATCAAATGGATTTGGTCAAGATTTAAAAGCTTTGCGTACTTTTTATGATATCATTATGAATGAAATTAAAACTTCCAAATGTATTCTCCCAAAGCACAAATATTAAATCTCATTTTGATAGCTCAGATAATTAAAAATCTAATTCGCAAAAATAGAAAAATTCTCCCATTTTTTTATATTTGTTTTTGGTGATATATATATATATATCCCATGTGTTCGAGATTCAACACTTTTATTATTAAAATATTTTAAGATAGTTATTTAAACAAATGCACTTAACCAGTTCTTAGATTTTGATGTATTTTACCTATAAATTGCTATTTGATTTTGCTTTTATTCGTGTACGATATTTAACATGCGAAAGCTTTTAAAATCATGGAAATAAAAAATAAACATCTTTTGTACATGTTGTGCAATAGCTCTGAGCATGGAATTAGCTCTGAAGTGTGTGTATTTATTTTTTTTATAATTATTAAGATTAAGTTTTATGAAATATTGATATTTCATTCGTTTTTTTCTATACATTCATTATGGCAGTATACTGTTTAATTGTTCTAAATTTGTGCAATTTTTTACGGTAAGTAGTTTTAAATAAGCTAATTAACATTTCATAAAAGTTTCAGACTCTATTCGATGAATATTATATCATCCTATATTCATGGAATATGAAAACTTCAAACTCATTTTTCTCCATGTTGAATTTTTGTACATATACTGTTATTAAAAAACCCTAAGGCTCTTTTTATAATTGAAGTATGAGTTTTTTTTTTTTTTTTTGAAATTTTTTATGCACGTTCTGAAATGTATGTTTTGTAAAACTGTGCATGGAATTAGCTCTAACATGTTTAGTACTTTTTCTAAAAAATTTCTAAATCAAAATTAATGTTTTTTGGGGAATTTTTGGAAGTTTAACAATAAAAAAATTAATAAAAAATTAAAGAGCATTAGCAGAAAAAAAACCCATGCACAGTTTTATGTAGTATATTGTAAGGTACTTGGGAAAAAAATTTTGAAAGAAAAGAAAAAAATTTCAAAAAGCCTTAAGCATTTAAAAAATGCTTAAAAAAGCTAAAAAAATTTTAATTTTACAAACATTTTGTAACAAATTTAAAGTTTTTTGTATGGAATTATTATTAAATATTAACCTTTATAAGATACAATTAAAACCAAATATCAAATATTAAAAATAAAAATAAATTGTGAAGATGGTACCATATTGCCTTAAAGTGATAACGGTTTCATAACAATTTGGAGAAAAAGTTGACTGGATAAATTTATTATTAAATAGTATTTGAAAACTATCTTTGAGAGAATTTAAAAATGTTCTAGAAAAAAATTGTTCTTTAATACCTTTTAGCAAAAGTCTTCATCTCTATTTAAAGAATTCGGAACATTAAACGTCTCTTTTTAAATTCTCCTTAAAAACTATCCTTAGATGAGTAATAGCTTTTTCATCCATCATAAATTTATTGAACCAAGACCGGCGCATATTCTTTGAAAGACGAAGAGATTTCTCGTGTGATGCTTTTAGTGACGGGGAAAAAGGCATCCAAATTTTCTTGGATCTCGATCCATGGGATAATCTTTCCGCTTTAAATAATTCAATGTAGCAATACCTTGACTTACCCCCTCCTCCCGAATCACGCGAATTTGGATTTACTCCATTTTCAAATCTCGTCAATTTGTGTCCCCCCCTCCCCTCCCGTTAAATCTCAGGTAGAATCATTGACAGAGCGTCAGGAAATTGGTAATTTGATTGAAGAAGTTGTAGATATTTGACAGGCAAATAAAATCACAAGTGGATAGTGAAGACGTTTAAATACTGCTGGATACGAAAAACAGGAGATAACAATTAATGAGCTCACAGAAATGCATGAGCAAGACATTGAAGAACTCGAGTCTTTATACCCAGTTCGATAAGAAGATCCAATGACGGTTGATAATTTGACAGGAAACCTCAGTTTTTAAAATAATTTTACTATTGTAAATAAAAATCAGCACATAGTTCAGATAGTGAATAGTTCAGTATTTCCAACTGGAATTATTTGGAAGTGAAACTTCTATGCGGATGGAAGTGAATGGGAAATTTACCCAGCTTTGCGTAATAGTGAAAAAGCGAACGGAAGTACTGATTCCCCCATCCCCCCCCCGAAACTTCGCCATGGGGAGGAGATAGCGGGCGGGAGGAAAAGAGAACGGAGGGGGGGGGGTACTCCACGCGACTTGCGTCATATCCGTGAAAAAGTTGGACGATTGCTAAGGGGGAACTGTGCATCAAAAGTATATCTTGCTGCTATGGACGAAAGGCGCTAAGGTATTGGTGACATTAAGTGGGTACCCTTGTTACTCGCGTAACGAACTCACGTGCCGTACTTTCGTAGTTTTTATGTAATAAATCATGCCGTTTTCAACGAATAAACGTATCCAAAATATTACCATTATATGGCTCTTCCCGTTAAGGGAGTGTCTGGGGCATTGTGTATATGTCACTAACGTTCGCACCAGAATCGCTACGGATAGCGTCTTGTAAACAAACTCAGTGACTTCTGTGAGTGATTCATTAAGTTTATATTTTTAATTTTTTTTTATTTCAGTTGAATCAAAATAAATTCTGATCAGATAGCCTAGAACAAATGCAAAAAGAGGAAAAGAGTTTCGAGAAAGAAAAAAAAGCAAAACTACCAGCAAGTCCAGGTGAAAGTCTATATCACCAGGTAGTACTGTCGCAGCTCTTATCTGTACCCAGGAAGTTTTAGTGCTGTACATATCAGAGGCTGATGCAATCATTGATTCGATGATGATTAAAAGCCGATTATATCTTAGCTGGAGACTAATGTTAATTTTGCTTCAGAAGAAGCAAAGCCACTCATTGAATTCTTGAAACGGTCACTGAATATGACAATGAATAGCGATTCTAGAGAAGGAAAAACAATATACGGAACCACAATTGATGCAGTTCTCGCATTTTCTTGATTGGCTACAGTCGAGGATTTTTATATCTTATTTTAGTTACCAAACACCTATTGTCTTTCTTGGAAAATGATGCAGAAAATTGAATAAAAATATTTTTTTAAAGCTGCTTTGGTTTTATGGAAAACATGTTGGCGGACATTGTTATAGACATAGTTTGCTGCCCTTCGCGAAAACTTTTACACCAATTGTTCCAAAACGTTCGACCTAAAGAGTGCTCACCATAGACAGTCACTATCTGTTCGATGTCCGCATTAAACTCATCCTACAGTCAGAAACCGTACTACCGCACGTTGCTCCGATGTGGCTGCATTTTTATATGGCAAGACTTTATACTTTTGATTAATATCCTCTGGAACTGATGGGATTTACTGTTAAACATCCAATGCAGTGTACACTTCCTGCCGTCCTTCGGGTCCCCGTTTGGTGGCTCTGCTATAGATGCACTCAATTCGACCCAATGTCGCATGTCTCATTTGAATTTGGGCAACCCTTGATACAACTAATTTCTTCGAACAGGGATTTTTGCCCGTTTGTTTTCCTCGCTTCATTCTTTGACAAATTTCTCCCAACCCTTTACACTACTATAAACTTATATTTTTACAGCAAGATTCTTTTTAAGCTGCCCTATTACTTTGATTAAATTACCTCCTCCAACAAAAAAACCGAGATTTAAACATGATCTGGAGACAAATTCTCTGCTAAAATATAAACGGGACTTCCATTATACTGCCATTACTTTTACAATGGTTGTTTCGGATTAGTCATCTCTGTGCCTATAAATTAGAATATTTAATAATTCTAGGCGATTTAATGGCAAGTATTCAATGATGTTAATGAGAAATAAAGATACTATTAAATTAAAATATCTCCTAGTTATGGATTTATTTTGCAAAAATCCCTGCTGTAGCCAAGACATTAGGCTTAAATGATGCCAATCGCATTTAAATACACCGTGGATGTACGAGGAGCCGCAAGATTTCGCTTGCATTTCAAACCCACAGATTGCAGAGTAAGCCGAGAGTACTCAAATGAGGCTTAACGTATTAGAGCATCGGTTCTCAAGGTTTTGGTCTCCGCTACTCTCCTCTATGCATCAGCCTCATATCGCAAGCCCTATGACACACGACATTCCGTCCGTGATTTAAAGGTTCCTTAAGACTCACAAGACCAACCTCTACTTATGCATACATAGACACTCCCCATCCAGTAAATAGTAAGCAACCATTTAAAAAAGGTACAGAATAATAAAAACTTTAATAAACTTTTAATTGAATCGCATGTTCTTACAGAGTTCTTTTTATCCATAGAAAGAAATTTAGTGATCCAGTTTACGATAGTCATCCCCCCCCCCAACAAGACCTTTTAAAGTCTACAGAGAGTGGGAAATCGGAACATTAAACGAAAATTTCGCCAAACAACCCCCTCCCTCCTTCCCTTTCCGTACAGGTCATTAGTTTAATAACCGCTTACTACAGGAAAAGTATCAAACCTTTCGCTTTGCGTCTCCTGCCGGTATGCATTACAAAATGTCATTTCTACACGAATTTATTATCGAATACTTTGGACTACATTAAAACACCAATATAGTGCTAATTTTATATCCGTGTGTATTTGCTTCCAAATCATTCTAAAAGACATTCATCGAAATAAAAGATTTTATTTTCTAAAAGCATACACACAAAAAGACATAGTAAACATTAAAATCCATCGTTGAGTGTCTAAACTGCAACCGTCGAGCCGACTGTAGTCTCTTCCGGTAAGGGATAACACAGGAATTCGAACATTTTCGAAATTAATTTATCTCTATGACGCGTACATACCTTGTCTGGAGAGCAATAGCACCTGCAACGGAATGAATGAAAAGGTTTAGTTCGAGTGGGATACGGATTATTAGATACATAAAAGTAAAATAATCTAGTTCTTGAAAACGAATGCTATACTCACACACTCATGTGAATTGGCCCTAATTCACGATCAAGTCCGTTCAACGTGTAGGGTTGAAAAGCACACGGATTGCGTGTCTCACATTGAAAGCGTGCCATCTCCGTGCGAGCCTGCAAGTAAACAAAGTCATATGCAAAAAGAAAAACGCAGAGTAGTTTGCATAGTTGACAGAAAATTAAACTCTGCCATGTGAATAATATTACAATAAACTCGTAGCCGTTAGCTCTGAATACAAGAAACTACTCTGAAAAAGGTGGCGGCTTACAGCAAAGCAGATCTCTGTAACAACCATTCCCGTAACATAGAAAATCTTACTAGATACTAATCAATCTCAAGTATAGATTTATACAAGGGATATTACCAGAGTTGTACTCCGTAAGCGAGTTTCCTTAGACTGTATTGAAATATAGATTCCAAAAACGCAGTTAAGTGTAGCGCTCAATAAATTATGATAAATACCGCAGATCTAAATTTAAACTAAATGCTGAAGCAAGACATTTAATTGCAAGAAGCTACTGTAGGAATTGAAGTTATGAACGTTTTTTTTAATAGAGACGTTTAGTTCTTGTGCAACACTACTTTGGAGAGTTTAAAGTTTTTAAGCTTGCATACTCTTACAACGAATTAAAAATAGAAGTAATGGAAGCATTTTCCAGAATCATTAGGTCAATAGTATAGAGAAAAGTAAAAATTGGAATTCATACCTCGCGTTGTTGAATGACGCCACGGTTAGATTCCGTCACGAAGACCAAATGCGCATTCTGATAATTTTGTCCAGAAACCTGTAAAAGTATTGCACTTCTCATTAGAGTTGAAATATTCATGAGTCGAAGTAATTTCAAGAGATTACGCACAAGAAAAATAGCATTATTACTAATCACAAGTACTATTATAAAGGGAAGTTAAAATCTTACCTCGTCTGAAGTGTTTGAACGAGATGGCCTGGCAAATATCACATTGGTACCTCCCTCAGTTTGCTGACTGAATACGCCAGAAAACAAACAAATGGCAAACATGACGAAAAACATTTTTTCTAAACAGATAAAAAGCACTAAGCTCTGCAAAAAACAAAAGGGTTTAAAACAAATCGAATGTGATTATCCTAAATCAGAGAAGTCGTTTTTATACATTGAAATTAAAGCAATATAGTCCTTTCACTTGCTTGATTAGCTAAAAGCCGGTTCTAGTTTTACATAATTTGATTGGAAACGTGGAACTCATTGCACATTGGTAAAATTTAATCTGCATGGGTTAAATTATTTTCGACACAATCTGTCTCATAGAAATGAAGTGTCATATTTTTTAAATTTAGTTTTCTTTTAATTCAATCAACTCATAGTAGAAGGTACACGGGAGTCATCACCGAAGAATTAGCAATTTTGAGCCAGATTAAAGCAATTTAAAAGATTTCCTGAGCTAAAATGAGTTTTTCTTAGTTTTCAATTCACACATCTCGGCCACAGTGAGTGTGACTTAGATATAGTAGTTTTGAACCGCGGTAAAGAGACGAGAATGGCACCTGAGCAGGCACAACCCTAAGATGTACCATTTCACATCAGCAGGAGAGCATTGAGCATCGATAGATTTAACGTGCATCAGAACCACGTACACGTTGGGTCTTCAGTGGTACTCTCAGGCTGTGATTATGGTCAAGGACTCGATGCCAGTGTATTATAAATTCTAGCCTAGTGCATCTGAAATTCTTCCGTATAGAAGGCTAAATGTATGTTAAATCTGTCGGTTCTCACCTTTGGCGTGGTGTGGAAATGAGAGTGGAGTGCCAGCTCCGGTGTTGTCCTCGTCAATTGACGATTGTTCAAAATTATGAGGTCCTTCACCAAAAGCCATTGAGTATAGCTGAGTAAGGAGACTTTAATATTCACTCACTCAATAGCATTAAGGCTCGAATTTGTGACTTGATACGCAAGCTGCGTGTTCTGTGACCACTTGACCGACTTGACTCGTTTGACTCTTAGTTCATATTCCCCGCTTCGTGCAGACTTCGAACTTGATCTTAATTTTAGAGAGCAATTACCATCAATATTCCCATTATTTGAAGTGACGTACTTTTGGCGAAACAAAATCTCGAACTTGAACTCAAATGTAATATAATCAAAATTTCATACCAGGACAATTGAGCTATAAGATGACCACGGTAGCTTAATTCTCATAATCACAAACTTGTCCTCGGAATGTCGTGGATTCGAGTCCCGGTGTCCCTGCTGTATAGATTGGTTGGGCACATTTAATCTGTCGAGGTCCAAAGTACCCCCTTTGGTGTGGTAATTTGAAGAGGTAGTACCATCTCAGATGTCGTCCTCGTTATGTGACCTTATCTCAAAAGTAGGGGTCCCTCATCATCAAACCTCGTATTGAGCACTCACTCACTTACTGGGGGGGTTATAAGTTCCTATGTCATTAGCCCTTTAAGCAGTCAATTTTTTTGCCCAAAATGTTCCAAAAAAGGGCACATTTTTTATCCATATAAATAATCATAATACTTGTTATGGAATAGGAATGTAGATGAATTTTATTTTAATTTTCAATTTAAAGTTTTCACACGATGTTTTGTTTTATAATTGTGTGAGGGATACAAAAACTCCTGAATATTTGCTTTTTGTAAGTACACTCTGCAAGCTGTGATGAATGTTTCGTATATCTTAATCGAATTTATCTCATGCATATAAAAAAATTTCATGGTCGTGCATCTGTTTCAAATGGTTTAAGAATTTTGTGTGTGTATGCATACAGGTATCCAGACACAATTTGAAGGATGGAGTAATTCTAATAAGGGGAGGACACAACTAACGAAATTCACTTGAGGACGTGACATTTGTGTAATTGTAGTACTACTTTAGGGAGTTCACCCTCAATGTAATGGCGCCGAATGGACAGACAATTCGGAGAAAAAACCTTTCGAAATTCATACCTCGCTTTTATACAATTAAGTTTCAATTAGCTCCAGAGTGGTCAAGGTATCGGATCATGGCAGGCATGCCATGAGTTCCAGCCTAGTACTACTAAAAACCAGCCGTGTAGCGATGCACGCTAAATCTGTCGAGAGCTCAAACGTCCTCTCGTTGGTGTGGCATGGTAGTTAGGAGAGCGGTTGCCATCTCAGGTGTCATCCTCGTCACTTGACCATGGTTCAAAATGACGAGGTCCGTCGCCAAAAGCCCTCGTGTATAGCTGAACAGTGCTACGTTAATATTCATTCACTCACTCATCTCCAGAGATGCAATAGGATAGGTGGTAACGCACTTGCGTGCCACGCAATCGGAAAAAGTTCGAGTCTCGTGGACCGTTTTTTTTTTTTTTTGCATTTCATTTAATTATTTTTACAATTAAGTAAATTTATTTAAAGAAGTTTATTAAAAATAAAATCATACTTTACATAATTATATGTTTTATTTTAAAAGGTAATATAAGTATTATTAATAAGAATTAATATTATTAATAAGAATTAATATTATTAATAAGAATTAATATTATTAATAAGAATTAATATTATTAATAAGAATTAATATTATTAATATTATAAATTAATTATTAATATTATAAATTAATTATTAATATTATAAATTAATTATTAATATTATAAATTAATTATTAATATTATAAATTATTATATTAATATTATAAATTATTATATTAATATTATAAATTATTACATTTTCATTAATTATATTTATATAATTATTTTGTATTTTCAAAAGTAAAATAGTTACAATTAGTTTTATAGCATGTAAAATATATTATAATATTTTATTTTATTATTTATATATTTTATAAATAATATTATAAAATAATATATATCTTATTTTTTATATGTGCGAGAAAAGCGATTCACACTCACTCATGCAGACATCTGCGGAATTATTAGACCTACTGACACGAAATTCGGTAAGTATGTTTCTTTTGTTGAGTGAAGATCTGCCAAGAAGGGTTTTACAGAAATTGATACCTGAGGGGTGGAGAGTTGAGGGGCGTAAAGGTAAACAAATGCCCGCTTTTGATTTATTAGACTTATAGACTTGAAATTTGGTAAGCATGTACTTTTGTTGAGTAGAAATCCGTCAAGAACAGGCATTGTAGGAACTGATTCTCAAGGAGGATTATGGGAATATTATGGATTTAAAAAAATGTCGTTTTAGAATAATTATACCTACTGACTTGAAATGTGGCAATCATCTGTCTTTTGTTGAATAGAGTTATCCTAAAAGCTTGTATTATGTATTATTAATTTAATTCTTTTATAATTAATTTGTATGTATATATCTTATTTTTTAATTTAATTATTCTTTATTTTATAAAATATTTCATAAGCCTTTTTAAAACAAATTTATTTTATTGTAAAAATAATTAAATGCATTAAAAAAATATAAAAGCTAATCGCACCCCTCGAACCCTTCCCGACCGCATGGTACGTTTCCACCCATGCTACTGCATCGCTGGAGCTAGTTGAAACTTAACTGTATAAAAGCTAAGTAGGAATTTCGAAGATTATTTTCTCTGAATTGACTGCCCATTTGGCCCTATTACATTGAGGGTTGAACACCCTAAGGGAGTACTACTATCGCAGAAAGTCTCGTCCTCAAATGAATTTCTTCAATTGTGCCCCCCCCCTTTTTTTCCTTAGTTGTAAGTTTTACATTGCAATGGGGAGAGAGAGAGAGAGTATTGGGTTTTTTGGATTATCATTCCATTTTCGTTTCTTCTCAAGCTACAAATTGCCCAGTGCCTTGCCAACCCCTGTTCTTGATCGAATATTTCCAAGAATATAAATTCCTGCCTTCAATGAAAAATTCCCGCCTTCACCTCAAAGAAAATCCTAAACGATAAATATTTCATTACAATTCAAACTCTGTTCAAATGAAAGATAGAGAGAAGGAAATATGAGAGCGCCGGCCACAGCGTAGGACAAGCGGCCAGCTTTCGGTAGCCTTCGAAATTCTGCATACACAGACGATCATTTTTCATATTCATGCAAAGATCTCTAAATAAATGAAGTCTTTCTGAATCAATGCTATTTTTTATTGATTCCTCTAACGTCGTAAATTCAAATTGTATGACCAATTGTACCTGATTATATAAAATAATACAAATATTTAGAACAAGAGAACGACACAAATCGTGTGTGCTAAAAAAGTCTGCGTACACTGGAAATTTTAGTTGATTTGTAGTTTATGAACACTTTTTTGAATCAATGAAGGCTTCCTATTAACAGTATCAGCAATCGTTTAAAAAAATTCTCCTTATTTGAAGATCAATGATATAACACGGGATTTTTATTTTAATAACATATTTCTCTTTTCTGTTACCTCCCATAGAATCACACAAGATTTCAAATCTCAAATGGTAAATAAATCGTAAAAGAAGCTTATAATTACTTAAAAACACGATTTAGTGCAATTATTTTACAATAAAAGGTCTTTAAAAGCTCTCTTTTATATGCATACGTAAGCTTTTGGTCGATGTGGTTGGTGATTATTTGGTGGTCATTCCTGTTTTTTCAGGTTAAGGTTTATTTTGTTAATGTTGTTTGAAAAAGGAAATTTTGAAGAACCCCTGACAGGTATGTTGATTTTCCGAGGCGAGATTTTAATAGTAGTTATAGCATAAACACGTAAGATGATTGCTTGTACGCAGACTTTCGGAGGCAAGTGTACGGGCAAACTAGTTAAGTGGTTTAAACATTTCTTTCATTTTTCTCTTTAAACTGAACGTTGACACTTTCAATAAAATTCGCAACGTTCTTAGCTGAGTCCTAATAAAAAGATCGTACAATATTTTGAATACTTTTAACCCCGGAATCATACATGAAAAATAACTTTATTTACGAAATGATATAATTTTAATTAGCCAAGTGTTTTCTAGAACACAGTTTTGGGCATTTTGAAATATATCGAGCGTTTGATTCTACAGTATGTTCCGATTTATTCCATCTTGATGCCTGACTCGAACAAGTTCGTTTTCAACTTCATACAGAGAAAAGCCTAAAGCGTCATTTACATCCTTTTGTATAAGGTATGTTTTCACAGTTTCTAAATATAATGCAAAGCATTAAAAAAATACCAGTTTTGATAGGTGTTTAGTTTTCAATTTCTGCGTTAGAACCAATTCATTGGCTCCGAACAAATCAACAACTTCAACTTCATTTGTTCAGATAGGCAATCTGTCATCAAGACAAACTGCCATCATCGTTAAAATATCAAAGTACCTCCTGCGTTGTATGTTGGAGAAGATAAGAAAAGAATTTCCTGAGGTTACACTCACGGCTCATCTGCACCTGTAAAGTCTAATAATGGTATGTAGTCTTTGCCGTCAAAACTTGCTGTTGGAAGAAATATCTTTTTCTTATCAAAAAGGATGCCATTTTATAACGGGTACTATTCGAGTTCTCCTACTAATTTTCTTGGGGAACATTCTTTAACTGTAATTATAGTTTAGAAACCGCTTTCTCCGCATAGATGACTTGATTTTATGCAAATATAAGTATTACTTAAGTGCCTGTAGTTGAGTATGTAGAGTAATGTTTAAGCGTTGATTCGTTAATCGTGAATCCAAGATGGAGGAAAGTGAACTGCGACTGAGAAGTCACGCGTCCTGAAATTAATATTTGTCGCAGAATCCAATAGGAGTTGGGGAAGTAAATATCATTGCAGCTGACCGAGCCATTGGGGCCCGAGAAGGATCGTCACAAGGAGCTCTGACTGAAGCTAAGAAATTTTCAATAATTTTATACGTCCCATTAAGTGTTAGATTTATCCCAGAGTGAAGCTATCAAGTTGTATATTTCCATAAACTGTTAAAGACAGAATAAAAGTATCTATTTCTTAAGATCATGTCTGCTCCTTCCTCAGACCCTCTTACATCGGTAACCTTCGGGTCGCGACACTTTGAAAAAAATATATATAATTTCTATTAATAAAAAATATAATTTTTAAAAAGTTCATCCTATGAATAATTTATTAATTCAGGGTTTATTATTTGTTAAATAGGATTTTTTCACCTGCATATTAATCTTAGGAAGAGAAAAATTCGTTAAACAGGGGTTCGGTAAATCGGGATGCTACTGTATATATATACAGTATATATACGAGTATATCGTAGTTCAAGAAGTATTATACTAAATAATGCAAAACTTCAGACAAATCTCAGATTCTAAATGAAAATCAGTTTTCGAATTCCACGCGTGTGTTATTTCTTATCTTGCTACTTGATCTTATACAGGGTGCAGTATTTTTGATTTTAAAGATGTTGAAGAGACAGTCTGGTTATCCAATTCCGACACAAGGTTCCGCATTTTCAAAGGAGCTTATTTCCGAAACTGCGGAGGTTTGAAAGTATTTGAAATGAATCAATTATTTAGTACTCAAGTCGAATGGAGACGAGGAAATTAGAATGCTATTGTTTCCGAACATATTGCAATATTCATTCCGAAATTTATATCCGTCTTTTCCTAACCATAAGAAAATTTTATACATAAGTATATTCTTCTCTGATTTTTGAGTGTAATAAAACTCAATCAAATGTTCTTAATTTTGTTTTCTTTGTTATTCTTTAAGAAAAGTTTTTCACTTAGGAATATATTTCTTTCTGCAATTGAGTAAGTAAGAAACATATAAAAAAGTAATTTAGAGAAAACTTGTTACACATTAACTTCAACAAAACTATAAACTCTTTTATGTCATATAAGAAATTCTTAACATATATGAAACTTTTCTCATAATATCTGTGCTTAAAGATTCTTTTTTGTGCAAATCATGCACAGATTTATTCATTGAACATGTGGATAAAATTACATTATATATATATAATAATATAAAAGTTAAAATGAAAAATAATAATAACACCCTCACTAGAAATGCTGAAAGGCACTGTCGAATGAGTGAATATTAACATCGCACTTTCCAGCTATACACCAGGGCTTTTGGCGACGGACCTCGTAAATTTGAACCATGGTCAAGTGACGAGGATGACCCCCCTCTCCTAAGTACCACACCAACAGGAAAACCTTTGAGCTCTCGACAGATTTAACGTGCATCACGCCCCTACACAGCGGGTCTTCAGAGGTACTGGGCTCGAATTCATGACATGCCAACCACAATACCATACCTTGACTACTTGGCTACCGGCTTGGCGGCGCTTTTGTAAGCTAGATGCAATCTTGGGGGATTATATTGAAAGAAACCTCGTAAGTTATTTCTTCTCCACCAATACTCTTCCTTTGGGAAAATTGAATTTTGTAGACGAAACAGTGTGAACTTGAAAAATAAGAGAATATAAATCATGGAAGTTGTGACCGGGATGATCACATTGCAATTTTATCGACTTTGGCTATAAATTTGGCAAAAGTACGATATCGCCAAAGAATCATCGAGAAGGCTGCAAGGTCAACCCTTTTAGAATTAATTTCAGGATATACAAAGGACCTTAGAATATAGGTACGCTCTGCTCAGAAGAGAGTTCAATCGAGATCAAAATCTTTAAGTGCGTTGACTGTGATAAAAGAGCGAGACTTAATGTCTGAATTTGATCTGAAACTGTTCTACTTAACTGTTTCTGGAATGCTGTAAAGCTTGTTTAAAATGCGAGTACGTTTCATACTATTATAAATAATATATTACAATACTTTTTGTTTTATATTCGTCAGTTTGTCTTTTTGTAGTCACCCATTCGTTCTTTGTCCATTAATAAATCTGTTGTTATTCAAATAAATGAAGTCATCGGCTGTTTTTACCCCACGCAAATTTGCAACAATATATATTCAAATTAAAGCGCCATACCATGGATTTGTTTTGCAGTTAAAAATAAAATTTTCCGAAAACTTTTACAGATTGTCGACTTAAATATCAGGAATGCAGTCTTTCTGGAGTGCTAATTTGATAAGGAGTGCTGCGGGCCAAGTTGTGGTTTATGTTCGCCAAGATGGGTGATAACATTACAGTATGGTTACCTTGATATTTTTATTGTGTGGTAACGTGGTTGTCATGGGGATAAGGTATATTAGAGTTAATTTTTATTGCTTTTTTCCGCGCTCACCCTATTAATTTCAGACGAATTTAATTCGATTTTTCTAAAAATTTAATCAATTCCATTGCATTTGTTCTTCAAGCTGTTATTTCAGTGTTCTGTTCTATTTTGTGTTATTTTCGAATATGGATGTTTTTAATATCATTGGTGAGTACCAGAATATTTTTCGCAGAATGAGTTCTGTGCTTTTAATTATTGCTGTAAATCGTACATTTCCGCTTTATTTTACATTTTAATAACAATTTTTTAAGCGTTCCTTGTTCGATTAAATTCAATGAAGGAACTCGCGGTTTTTGGAACATTGCAAATTATCAGCACTTATTAATTGATATTCATTATTAATTTTAATGCATATTATATTATTATTTATTTATAATATAATAATTATTAAATATAATTGTTTTTTTCATATTATTCATTTATATGTTTTATATTATTTATTTATAATAATTATTTTTTAATTTTACTTTTTTGTATTCATCGAATATGTTATTTATTTAAATTATTATTATGTTATTTATTTTTTATTATTTTACTATATGAGCATAATTATGTATAATAATTAAATAAATGAATATTATTAAATATAATAATAATTATTATATTAAATTATATGAATATTATCATATATCATAATTACTATTAAATTGTATTATATGGTAATAATAATGTATATGTTAATAGTATTATTATATAATATATAGGTTTTTTGTTATATTATATATTGATATTCATTGCTGATTCATATTCGTTATTTTTAATCTGTTCCTATATTCTTCATTTGAATTATATTTCAAAATAGTTCTTTTCAATTAATTTTCCTGACGATTTGTTACCTTTAAACCGCCATCTTGAATTCCGTGTAACTCGACAACAACCGGTGCTTGGCGCGAAGCACTGGTCGTGGCTCAATGCCACCCCTTCACTACGATCTCCCCGTCTATCATTAAATACCACTGGATGTCTAGGTGGACTTAAATGATCGAAAGACATAATTGCAATTCAGATAGATTTATTGATTCTTATTAACACAAAAGGGTTGAAACACACACAATTCAAATTTAAGAGAAACAAAATAAAGTGAAATACGAAAAGGGGAATTACTACTAGCGGAATAACAGAATAGCAACTGAATTTAGGAAAGCTTAAACACGTACAATTACAGCTACGCCACGTGCGAATATTCGCAATATCTTAAATTAAATCACTGACTTTATTTTTTACATCGGCTGTTCCGTCGTGAGGATTTCTGCCTTGCTGACTGGTTAGGAGAATGGTGAAGGATCCACATTCTGTAACACGAATTTTTACAAGCTTCAATTAACTTCTCCACGCGTAGCTCCACGCGTTACCGCTGTCTATGAATTGTCAACAACAGCGTTCTGACCTCGAGATTTTTATCTCACTTAATTTCACTCTTCTACCTCTTCACTTTACTTAACTTTTTTAACTCACGAAACCCGAACTTGAATAATATATCTTATTTGCATGAATCACACTTGGCTCTCGGAGAAGATTGGTTGAAATAAATAAATAATTTTACAGAAAATCATTTATTTATTTAGTCGAAGACCGTATAGATCCGTCACAACCCCCTCCGAGAAAAAAGCGTGATTTATTGAGGGTCTAAACGACCTGATAGAAATCACGTTAAAAGTCTAACGCCTGAACAACTCTAAACCTGTGAAAAAGTTTGAACTCTCCAACTCAACAATTTTTAATTAAACTAACAGACAGAAATGACTACTCAAAAGGGCACTCCACTACATTTTATTTTTTTTTCACATGATATCCCTACAGTGCATCCCATTCGGGTGAAGATATATCTTATTAAGATATCTTATTTGCATAAATCACGCTTGGCTCTCGGTGAAGATTGATTGAAATAAATAAATTATTTTATAGAAAATAGAGAAGGTTAATCAAAAGATCTTATAGATCCGTCACACACTCCTATATCAAATGAGTTCCTTTGTGGAGTTACGCATTCTGATAATTAGGCAGACGATATATCTTTATTTTACTTAGTAATTAATTCTAAATATTCATTAACATGACGGTTCGGGGGCTTTGAGATCGTAATCTAAGTTTGCGGGTTCAATCATGGCTGGAGTCGATAGATTTTCTGGATGCAAAAACCACCCTCATGCATCTCATATGATTATATGGCATGTAAAAGATCCCTTGAGTATCAATTTGGCTTTACTGCTCTCGACAAAATAAAATCATGTCAATATTAAGCATCCAACGAGAACTTGAATTAAAATTAATTCAAACATCAAAATTTGGTATCGACAGATTCCACTAGATAGAGCCAACACGAAATGGTTCTCCCATTTGGGACTTGTCGTGTCTGCAAAGGCTTAGTTGCTAAAATGCAGCCCATCAGGGGAAAGAAGTGTTCATTAGTATTCATCAATATAATTTTTTTTTCAATGAGGCTGCATATTGGTACTTTTTACCTTTGCAGACCTAGTTCATTCCCTAGGAGCTGGTATTACATTTTAGTGCGGCACCCTATAGGCGATACCAATTGCCGCAAGAAATTGTGACAATTTTCTCCACAGATGGAGGCACCTGAGCTCTCACGATGAAAAATTCAACTGTGAGCGTGACCTAATTGAAGTCGCTCCTTCACCGTCTTGCCTCCCTAAGGGTGGGAGGGGGACAAAGCATTACCAGAAACTTCCATAATAATAATTATTATTTTATTACTATTCAAACACACTAATCAACCACAAGTGAAACTACAAGTGGAGACTCTAAGAGTGATATACAAAGAGAGCAATCTATTCTAAGTGAACAATTCTAAGTAAAGAAGTGCAAGTGATCTGTTTAATTTGATCTAATTCAATATATCTTAGATTCTTAAACCTTAATCCACTAATTTATTTTAGTGATAAACTTCTTCCTAAACTCACGTTGTGAAAATGCAATAAATTTCACTTACGAATCACCGCAACAGTTCTCCTGCTCCTTCTATCCTATATTTACAAAACCTTGACTTTATATAGTCAAACTGATTCAAATATCAAGGTTTCTTCTTGAGATAGATGGCTGTGAGTTAACGCGAATGCTAGCCCCAACATTTCCCCAAGAGGATTAATGATAAGGTCGTGTATAGATCCGTCACATAACTTTGGAATTTAATTTTGCCAAGAGAACACAAGCCAAACGGGCACTTCGAGGGATTTTTTACATGCCACATAATAACGTTTCTGCATCTTGAAAATCCACCGATTTGGGCCGGAATCGAACCCTCAACCTTGGAGGCAGAAGGCCAGCGACAAACGAACTACGCCACCCAGTCCGTAAAAGAACATTCCGTTATACATGTAAAAAAATTATCTTCAGATTCTCGCCTACATCAACTATTTTGAATTCATGATATTATTTGTTGTATACACTTGCAAAGAGTTTAATTAGAAAACTTATTCAAATTAAGTACAAGTGCTTATATTTATTTTCTTGAATTAGTCTCTTAAATATTTCATACTAGGCCTAATATAAAACCTGAAAATTAAAATCTGCCTGCCCATGTCGTCTTGACGCAAGCAGACTAGTGTTGTTAAGCCCTGGTGTCTCTATCATACTTTCGCTTTGGAATAACCTCATTTACATTTATAACTAAGAAATATAAACTCACATGTCTAGACCCAATATTATTCCCTTAAATTAGCGTTCTCGCCTCATTAAGTACCCTTACAGTGTCGCAACTAAAATGTATAAACAATTTCAATTCCTTATATATATATACATACATTATAGTTTTCTTATAGTGAATGGAAAATAATAAACCTGGTATTTTTATAAAGCTCATAAGATGTCCTATAAAATAAAATTTAAAAAAAACAATTTGACAATTTTTGGCAAAATTCACAATTTTAGGGTAGTCGGATCCCTTAAGCAAATAGTATTTATTTTTCAATGTAAACGAATATTTTGTATTGAAAGGCATATTTTTAAAATCACGAAGTCTTAAAAGGAACCCATTCTTTGATTGCTTTCGAGAGAATAAATTACAAAACTACATTGGGAGCGAACATTACACACACACGACTACCTTAATTTATTTCAAAAAAAAATTATTTGTGTATATCTTATTTTATCTCATGCAGAAGATTATATCAAGAAATTTCTGTTCAAAAGAACTCAGTTCGGTATTTATTTTAATCATTTCCATTCAACGAACAGCATTCTTTTATTCAAATATGTTCATAACATGGATTAAGTATAATATTAAAGCAAACATGCAGAAGACAATTTTTATTAAAATAAATATATAGATCTTTTCTTATAAAATATAGATTTTACATACAGTAAATAACGTTGACTAAGTTTTTAAGGCGATATGGTACCCTAAAAATCATTAAACTGTCGAAAAAGTTTTTATTGGCTTATTTGATACCCCGAATCTGTATAAATATTCCTGCAAAATTTCAAAGCTTTACCTGCATTTTTCATTAAGTAATGGAGCAATGTTTGATGCTAAACAGCAACTACCACGCCTACATTTCAGATTATCTGCTAGAAAAGAGCCTGATACAAACTGAATAATTATATGTTTCTAATGCGCATCAATGAGATTGACATTATATATGCAGTAATAAATCATTTTAAGAAAGAATTCTGCAATGCATGCAAAAATTCTAGTTTGTGAATTATTTACTGGAAAGATCAAATGGATTTGGTCAAGATTTAAAAGCTTTGCGTACTTTTTATGATATCATTATGAATGAAATTAAAACTTCCAAATGTATTCTCCCAAAGCACAAATATTAAATCTCATTTTGATAGATCAGAGAATTAAAAATCTAATTCGCAAAAATAGAAAAATTCTCCCATTTTTTTATATTTGTTTTTGGTGATATATATATATATATCCCATGTGTTCGAGATTCAACACTTTTATTATTAAAATATTTTAAGATAGTTATTTAAACAAATGCACTTAACCAGTTCTTAGATTTTGATGTATTTTACCTATAAATTGCTATTTGATTTTGCTTTTATTCGTGTACAATATTTAACATGCGAAAGCTTTTAAAATCATGGAAATAAAAAATAAACATCTTTTGTACATGTTGTGCAATAGCTCTGAGCATGGAATTAGCTCTGAAGTGTGTGTATTTATTTTTTTTATAATTATTAAGATTAAGTTTTATGAAATATTGATCTTTCATTCCTTTTTTTCTATACATTCATTATGGCAGTATACTATTTAATTGTTCTACATTTGTGCAATTTTTTACGGTAAGTAGTTTTAAATAAGCTAATTAACATTTCATAAAAGTTTCTGACTCTATTCGATGAATATTATATCATGCTATATTCATGGAATATGAAAACTTCAAACTCATTTTTCTCCATGTTGAATTTTTGTACATATACTGTTATTCAAAACCCTAAGGCTCTTTTTATAATATAAATATGAGTTGTTGTTGTTTTTTTTTTTTTGAAATTTTTTATGCATGTTCTGAAATGTATGTTTTGTAAAACTGTGCATGGAATTAGCTCTAACATGTTTAGTACTTTTTCTAAAAAATTTCTAAATCAAAATTAATGTTTTTTGGGGAATTTTTGGAAGTTTAACAATAAAAAAATTAATAAAAAATTAAAGAGCATTAGCAGAAAAAAAACCCATGCACAGTTTTATGTAGTATATTGTAAGGTACTTGGGAAAAAAATTTTGAAAGAAAAGAAAAAAATTTCAAAAAGCCTTAAGCATTTAAAAAATGCTTAAAAAAGCTAAAAAAATTTTAATTTTACAAACATTTTGTAACAAATTTAAAGTTTTTTGTATGGAATTATTATTAAATATTAACCTTTATAAGATACAATTAAAACCAAATATCAAATATTAAAAATAAAAATAAATTGTGAAGATGGCACCATATTGCCTTAAAGTGATAACCGTTTCATAACAATTTGGAGAAAATGTTGACTGGATAAATTTATTATTAAATAGTATTTGAAAACTATCTTTGAGAGAATTTTAAAAAGTTCTAGAAAAAAATTGTTCTTTAATACCTTTTAGCAAAAGTCTTCATCTATATTTAAAGAATTCGGAACATTAAACGTCTCTTTTTAAATTCTCCTTAAAAACTATCCTTAGATGAGTAATAGCTTTTTCATCCATCATAAATTTATTGAACCAAGACCGGCGCATATTCTTTGAAAGTCGAAGAGATTTCTCGTGTGATGCTTTTAGTGACGGGAAAAAAGGCATCCAAATTTTCTTGGATCTCGATCCATGGGATAATCTTTCCGCTTTAAATAATTCAAATGTAGCAATACCTTGACTTACGCCCCCCCCCCTCCCGAATCACGCGAATTTGGATTTACTCCATTTTCAAATCTCGTCAATTTGTGTCCTCCCCCTCCCATTAAATCTCAGGTAGAATCATTGACAGAGCGTCAGGAAATTGGTAATTTGATTGAAGAAGTTGTAGATATTTGACAGGCAAATAAAATCACAAGTGGATAGTGAAGACGTTTAACTACTGCTGGATACGAAAAACAGGAGATAACAATTAATGAGCTCACAGAAATGCATGAGCAAGACATTGAAGAACTCGAGTCTTTATACCCAGTTCGATAAGAAGATCCAATGACGGTTGATAATTTGACAGGAAACCTCAGTTTTTAAAATAATTTTACTATTGTAAATAAAAATCAGCACATAGTTCAGATAGTGAATAGTTCAGTATTTCCAACTGGAATTATTTGGAAGTGAAACTTCTATGCGGATGGAAGTGAATGGGAAATTTACCCAGCTTTGCGTAATAGTGAAAAAGCGAACGGAAGTAGTGATTCCCCCATCCCCCCCCCGAAACTTCGCCATGGGGAGGAGATAGCGGGCGGGAGGAAAAGAGAACGGAGGGGGTGGGGGTACTCCACGCGACTTGCGTCATATCCGTGAAAAAGTTGGACGATTGCTAAGGGGGAACTGTGCATCAAAAGTATATCTTGCTGCTATGGACGAAAGGCGCTAAGGTATTGGCGACATTAAGTGGGTACCCTTGTTACTCGCGTAACGAACTCACGTGCCGTACTTTCGTAGTTTTTATGTAATAAACGTGCCGTTTTCGACGAATAAAACGTATCCAAAATATTACCATTATATGGCTCTTCCCGTTAAGGGAGTGTCTGGGGCATTGTGTATATGTCACTAACGTTCGCACCGGAATCGCTACTTATAGCGTCTTGTAAACAAACACAGACTCTTCTGTGAGTGATTCATTAAGTTTATATTTTTAATTTTTTTATTTCAGTTGATCAAAGTAAATTCTAATCAGATAGTCTAGAACAAATGCAAAAAGAGAAAAAGAGTTTCGAGAAAGAAAAAAAAGCAAAACTACCAGCAAGTCCAGGTGAAAGTCAATATCACCAGGTAGTACTGTCGCAGCTCTTATCTGTACCAGAAAGTTTTAGTGCTGTACACATCAGAGGCTGCTGCAATCATTGGTCCGATGATGATTAAAATCCGATTATCTTAGCTGGAGACTTTAATGTTAATTTTGCTTCAGATGCAAAGCCACTCATTGAATTCTTGAAACGGACACTGAATATGACAATGAATAGCGATTCTAGAGAAGGAAAAATATACGGAACCACAATTGATGCAGTTCTCACATTTTCTTGATTGACTACAGTCGAGGATTTTTATATCTTATTTTAGTTACCACACACCTATTGTGTCTTTCTTGGAAAATGATAAAGAAAATTAAATAAAAAATTTTTAAAGCTGCTTTGGTTTTATGGAAAACATGTTGGCGGACATTGTTATGGACATAGTTTGCTGCGCTTCACGAAAACTTTTACACCAATTGTTCCAAAACGTTCGACCTAAAGAGTGCTCACCATAGTCCGTCACTATCTATTAGATGTCCGCATTAAACTCTCATCCTACGGTTAGAAACCGTACTACCGCACGATGCTCCGATGTGGCTGCATTTTTATATGGCAAGACTTTATACTTTTGATTAATATCCTCTGGAACTGATGGGATTTACTGTTAAACATCCAATGCAGTGTACACTTCCTGCCGTCCTTCGGGTCCCCGTTTGGTGGCTCTGCTATAGATGCACTCAATTCGACCCAATGTCGCATGTCTCATTTGAATTTGGGCAACCCTTAATACAACTAATTTCTTCGAACAGGGATTTTTGCCCGTTTGTTTTCCTCGCTTCATTCTTTGACAAATTTCTCCCAACCCTTTACACTACTATAAACTTATATTTTTACAGCAAGATTCTTTTTAAGCTGCCCATTATTTCGATTAAATTACCACCTCCAACAAAACAAAAGACCGAGATTTAAACATGATCTGGAGACAAATTCTCTGCTAAAATAAAAACGGGACTTTCCATTATACTGCCATTACTTTTACAATGATTGTTACAGATTAGTCATCTCTGTGCCTATAAATTAGAATATTTAATAATTCTAAGCGATTTAATGGCAAGTAGTCAATGTTAAAGAGAAATAAAGATACTATTCAATTAAAATATCTCCTCGTTATGGATTTATTTTGCAAAATCCCTGCTGTAGCCAAGACATTAGGCTTAAATGATGCCAATCCCATTTAAATACACCGTAGATGTACAAAGAGCAGCAAGAATTCGCTTGCATTTCAAACCCACAGATTGCAGAGCAAGCCGAGAGTACTCAAATGAGGCTTAACGTATTAGAGCATCGGTTCTCAAAGTTTTGGTCTCCGCAACTCTCTTCTATGCATCAGCCTGATATCGCAAGCCCTATGACACACGACATTCCGTCCGTGATTTAAGGGTTCCTTAAGACTCACAAGACCAACCACTACTTATGCATACATCAACACTCCCCATCCAGTAAATAGTAAGCAACCATTTAAAAAGGGTACAGAATAATAAAAACTTTATTAAACTTTTAATAGAATCGCATGTTCTTTCAGAGTTCTTTTTATCCAAAGAAGGAAATTTAGTGATCCAGTTTACGATAGTCATCCCCCCCCCCAACAAGACCTTTTAAAATCTACAAAGAGTGGGAAATCGGAACATTAAACGAAAATTACGCCGAACAACCCTAGAAAGACGCCGAACAAACCTAGAAAGACGCCGAACAACCCCTTCCCTCTCCGTATAGGTCATTAGTTTAAGAACCGCTTACTACAGGAAAAGTATCAATCCTTTCGCTTTGCTTCTCCTGCAAAATGTCATTTCTACACGAATTTATTATAGAAAACTTTGGACTACATTAAAACACCAATTTAGTGCTAATTTTATATCCGTGTGTATTTGCTTCCAAATCATTCTAAAAGACATTCATCGAAATAAAAGATTTTATTTTCTAAAAGCATACACACAAAAAGACATAGTAAACATTAAAATCCATCGTGAGTGTCTAAACTGCAACCGTCGAGCCGACTGTAGTCTCTTCCGGTAAGGATAACACAGGAATTCGAACATTTTCGAACTTAATTTATCTCTATGACGCGTACATACCTTGTCTGGAGAGCAATAGCACCTGCAACGGAATGAATGAAAAGGTTTAGTTCGAGTGGGATACGGATTATTAGATACATAAAAGTAAAATAATCTAGTTCTTGAAAACGAATGCTATACTCACACACTCATGTGAATTGGCCCTAATTCACGATCAAGTCCGTTCAACGTGTAGGGTTGAAAAGCACACGGATTGCGTGTCTCACATTGAAAGCGTGCCATCTCCGTGCGAGCCTGCAAGTAAACAAAGTCATATGCAAAAAGAAAAACGCAGAGTAGTTTGCATAGTTGACAGAAAATTAAACTCTGCCATGTGAATAATATTACAATAAACTCGTAGCCGTTAGCTCTGAATACAAGAAACTACTCTGAAAAAGGTGGCGGCTTACAGCAAAGCAGATCTCTGTAACAACCATTCCCGTAACATAGAAATCTTACTAGATACTAATCAATCTCAAGTATAGATTTATACAAGGGATATTACCAGAGTTGTACTCCGTAAGCGAGTTTCCTTAGACTGTATTGAAATATAGATTCCAAAAACGCAGTTAAGTGTAGCGCTCAATAAAATTACGATAAATACCGCAGATCTAAATTTAAACTAAATGCTGAAGCAAGACATTTAATTGCAAGAAGCTACTGTAGGAATTGAAGTTATGAACGTTTTTTTTAATAGAGACGTTTAGTTCTTGTGCAACACTACTTTGGAGAGTTTAAAGTTTTTAAGCTTGCATACTCTTACAACGAATTAAAAATAGAAGTAATGGAAGCATTTTCCAGAATCATTAGGTCAATAGTATAGAGAAAAGTAAAAATTGGAATTCATACCTCGCGTTGTTGAATGACGCCACGGTTAGATTCCGTCACGAAGACCAAATGCGCATTCTGATAATTTTGTCCAGAAACCTGTAAAAGTATTGCACTTCTCATTAGAGT
>BMAO01020687.1:0-15286 GCA_019973975.1 Trichonephila clavata | reverse complement strand
GCAGGATAATGGGCGAACACACGTGGCACGCTATGTTCAAGAGTTCTTTACCCATCAGATAAAATTGTTTTACTTGCCTGCTTTTGCTCTTGATCTATTGCCAATCAAAAACGCGTTGTCAATGCGTGCACAACGACAGCTCCGGGTTACACTCTCCGTTGCTACACCAGATCAGCTTTGGCAATATGTGGAAGCCACATGAACTGCTGACACTTCAACAGTAGTCTTGCGTGATGTTTTCCGACGAGTCCAGGTTTAACTTGCAGTCTGATTCTTGCCGGAATCTCATATGGACTCTCGAGGTATCCGTTACCACCAAGAGAACATCAATGAACGACACCGTTACGGTGGTGCAGGATGGCTCGTTTGGGGAGGAATTATTCTTGGTTCCAGAACTGATCTGCATATTCAAATTGGAACCATGACAGGTCAAATCTATCTGAAACAACTTGTATGCTTGTTTCGGGCGCCATTGTTGCGCAATTTGTGTTATGGGTGTTGCCATCCTCACCGCGCAAACATCGTAAACGAATGCCCTCAATCGAAGGATATTGCCCGTATGTTTTGGACAGCATTCTTAACGGATTTGAATCCAGTAGAGCACGTGTGGGACATTCAGGGCGAACAAGTTGCAGCCAGTAAACCACCTCCTACATATCTACTGGAACGTCGGAGGGCATTGCTTGATGAATGGTATAATGTTCCCCAAGATCAGATTGAAACTTAGATACTCAACATGCCTCGGCATTGTACGGATTGTATTGCATCATCTGGGAGACATATTATGTATTAACCATCATACTAAACACGTATTATTGGGTTCCTTTTTTTTTTTTTTTTTTTTGGCTCCTGGGAGCAAAATTTACAATTTTTATTAATGATATCAAATAAATAGCACCTTTTTTGCTTTTTACCTTTTGTTTAATAAAAAGGCTCTGCAAATATGTCACATTTGTTTTCCTTTTGACTCTTTCTTTACCAGAACTTGCATTTTCCTTAATTTATGGACATGAGTGTAAAATAAACATACAAAACAAATTGAAATTTAAAACATATATTAGAATTGAAAAAAGATATAGGAATTTTAAAAAATGAGATACAGTATTATAAACATTGCTAACTCTTAGGACATCTTTTATACACAAAAAAACATAATTTACATAAAAGTGTTGAGTAAATCTTCTAGAAAGTCAATCTTTTCCCTTTCTGCTTATAATATTGAGCGAGATCCTGTTGGAAATAATAGATGGAATTTCTAAATCCATTACAAGAAAAAGGTAACTAACCTAAAATGGCATTCAAAAATGCATAGATAGCACTGAATATGTGTACAATAAACAAGTTATTGCCAGATTCTGGACCCAAATACAAATTCAATGCATAGTATCGGCTGCATTGTAGCACTTAGCAAAAAGTATGAAATTAATAAGACTAAAATAATTGTATCTAACATGTATAAACATAAATACTATACTTACTTTTGAAACTCAAGGATTTTATTAGTATTTGACTTTAAAATATTGCTATATAGTTAAAATAAAATTAAAGAAATAAGTAATTTTAACTCTAATGTGAATATCTAGGTAACTATAAGTATATCTAACTAGGAAAATTTATAAAATCCGCAATAATAATAATACTTTAGCAATATATTTTCTGATGAATTAAATTTTTACTATTTAGAAATTCTTTATACAAGTAGCTATTAATAAAAATAATTTAGTATTTTTGAATTAAACAGAATTTAATAAAATGTTTATAATTTTTTAAATTTTTCTGAATTTTTTAAACAAGAAATTTGTTACTTTGTATGTTACTAATAATAATAATTCTGAATATTAACTTTTTATTACTTTCTCAAAGAGGTACTTTTATAATTTTGAATTTAAATTCATCACTTTTTTGCATATATGCTTTCTTAAATTATATTAGAATGCGTTATTTATTTTATCAAAACGTCAAATATGAAAATAAATTTATATTACATTCGAATATTTTCTTGTTATAACATATTTTGTTTAAATATGTTATAAAAAATGTTTGTGGAATATTCGAAGTACGATGTTAAAAATATCGTAATCTATTGCCTTATATTATATTCATCAATAGAACAGTAAAATTTTTTCCAACACAATTTATGTTTATTTTCTGTGGAATGTTTATTTATTTATATTTCCTTAAAAGAATGATTTATAAAAGTTATAAAAACTAAGTAAAAACGGAGAAATAGGCATTTTTCAAATATGAAAAGTAATATATTTCTTTGGGAGTTAACTTGCTGAGATTTATTCATTGCTTTTTATTTATTTTGCAAAATATTTACATGCAACGAACAATTCTCATTTAAAATTTACACACAAGATTACAAACATTCATACATAACTTAGTATTTAAAGACAAAAATTTTAAAAAAAATATTTTCTTTCTAAACTTATCTGATAATCTGTTTAACTAATCATATATATGTTCGAACATCGCCTCTTTTTTAGAATAATTGGCAAACAAACCGTAAGCAAACGAATGTTTATAAAATATCCTTTATCAAGCACAGAAACTCATTTCTAACTATTATTCTAAATAGGAAACAATTTCAATAAGCATATGTCGCTGATTTCTCTAACATGAAAATAATAATTCTTCTTATACCATTCATCTTATATTTGATGAAAAATTCTCTACTCATTTACTTAAAATAATTATAACAAATCGAAATACATATATATACTGTACTTACTCGAATCTAAGCAGCACTATTTTTCCAGTGTTAATGCCATTGAAAATCCGTTGCGTATTAGAATCGAAGACAAAACATTTGTTATGGGGGAAATTGAATTTCGACCTCTTTCAAAAGGAAAAATGTAACCATTCATTCTGGCCACTTGAATCCATGACTTATCCCATTCCGCTGTTTATGTCCAGTATTCAGTCATCGTTGTCTGCTCGTATTCTGGAAATTTTTTTGTACGCACTTTCTTTTGACCACTTAAAAATCAAAGATATCGGTAATAGCAAGGGTGGGCAGACTTTTCCAGGGTTCGGGCTACTTTTAATATTTTCAATGCGTTGCGGTTCACCCAGTGTCAGCGGCAAACACAAGGAGAAGAGGGAGGGTCCAGGGTCCGGACCCTCTGTCATATCCATTGTTATTTTGGATTGATTATAATCTCTCCCATGTGTATATAATACGTAAAACTTAATTAAATATTTGTTATTAATAATTTTTTATTAATTAATGCTGATTATTTATTCAGTCATTTATTTATTCTTGTGTTTCTTGTGCCCGACAATCTACAAAATACAGTGTGTGTGTGTGTGTGCGTGCGTGCGTGCGTGTGTGTGTGCGTGTGCGTGTGCGTGTGTGCGCGTGCGTGTGTGTGTGTGTGTGTGGTGTGTGTGTTGTGTGTGTGTGTGTGTGTGTGTGTGTGTGTGTGTGTGTGTGTGTGTGTGTTGTGTGTGTGTGTGTGTGTGTGTGTGTGTGTGTGTGTGTGTGTGTGTGTGTGTGTGTTTCGCTGCGTTTTGGGATGTGATATGAAGATGGTAGAGTTTCTACCCTCATCCCCCACTTAGAAAAGTTCTTGTGAGCTCCCAGTGTCGTAGATGCGGTGAGGTAGGAAAAGGCTTACAATATTTTAATAATAAGTTTGAAATATGTACTTAACTACAGAACTAAAATTTTAAAAAAACTAACACTTTTTTAAAAACCGCGTTTGAAGCAAAAAGCAAGATACAAACATAATAATAACAGCCACAAATATAATGATATCAATGATGTATTTATTATTAAACAAAATTCAAAACACAGAAACAAATAAAACATTTTTATCTAAAGTTAGTTTTTGTTGTTATAGTCAGTAGAAGAGTTACACTCTGCATATACTTCAGCCAATCTTGAATATTTCCGTCTATAATTACTATCTTTCTAAAATCTACAGACGGTCACCACAAAATGTTTTGGTGGTCCACTTGTCGATCGTGATCGACGTAATGCCCATTCGGGGTAATAGCATCAACACGAGCTGATTATGATGCAACTATGAAAAAGGAAGCAATTTTATATGCAGAAAGAAACGGAAACCGATTAATAGCCAATGAGAATTTGACAGGGATGAAACAAATATATGTCGATAACGTAGCAAAATGATATAATTTTTGTTTATAAATGGTCAACAGTTTTTAATAATTCTTTTACATTCTTCTGCAATCTTACACAATCGTACATTCTTCTACATTTTCAAAAAAAAATAGTGGATAACAAATGCTGAGAACACATGGAAGATGACATAGGGTGGGAAAATGGCGACGACAGCACAAATTCCGAAGTCAACTGTGTCAATGGGAGTGACGAATCATTCTCGGAACATGACACTGACGGTTACATTAATTATAGGTTCATGTATGTATTTGAAAATTTTTAATACTGGAAAAATAATTAAATTATAACTGATTTTTTTTCTCATCAAAGATTTTTCTTTTAAATTTCTTTTGGTGAACCTTTTACACGACTTTTTATTTTTTCTCAAAAACGAGTAGCGAATTGGGGGTAAGGGTTAGAATCTCGATGGAAACATTTTTTCACAAAATATGTTGAGAACTTGGAGTGTGGCTTAGAATCAATGGCAGCTTAGATTCGAGTAAAAAAGGTATATTTACACACATATAAATGTTATAATTCATAATTTATAGATTTTATATCAGATAAAATCCATATAAAATACATTTTTACAAATGACAAAAATTGTTATTACCAGAGATAAGACTTATTCTATTTAAATGAGTGCACACACAAATCAATCGTGGTGCCCAAGTTTTATCTTTTGTTTACAAAAGAGAAATCAGGTAATATTTTATTATTAACTATAATTATAGCATCTGGTAGCCACCCACCCACTACAGTAGTTAGTGACGTTGACCGCGGTGCCGTAGGAAATCCCGGAGAAGGCATTGATGATTTTAAATGTATAGTGCCTTTGCGGCATGGGGGTACTATAAATAACCATTGAGCCGCAAGTCCTCTCGTGAGGTTGGTGGAAAGGGAAGTGTGGTGGGAAGCCCCTGGCCATCCCCAGGGTGTTCTCCCTCCAAATTCTGTTGGAATCGAGCAAAATTGTCTGTCACCTGCATAGTGCTTAAAGCTAAGACTAACGTCAAGTGTAAAAATATGTCCCTTAGCCGCGAGGAATTTTGTGCAGCTTGATATGGCGTTACTGTTGTTCAGGTGGCATAAGCAACAACAACATAGTATCTGGTTCAAGAAGGAAAAAAACAAGGAAACAAATTAAAAAGCATCATAATTTTAAATCAAATTAAAAATTTCATTTTTATATGCGAATAAATAAACACAAATATTTTAATTTTTAAACTAAAGTGAGTTAAATGCATATGATTCTTAAAAAGGGTGAGAAAAATCAGTTATGAGTTAAGTACTTTTTAACTTGGATGAAACTAATTATTTAAAATTGCTTAGAGCTGCATAATTTATATTAAAAATTTATTTGGACAATTTGAATGAGCATTAAAGATTTAAAAGAAATTAAACGTGCTTATTTCCATTTAAGATTTATTCTTAAAGAAAGCAAAATCCTTCTTTGTGATGTTTTTCAGAAATCATGTCGTATAGGATTAATCAATTAAATTTAACTTCCTTGGATTTCCTAATGAGTTTGCTGTATCTTTTTCTTAAAAATTAGGAAAGGGATATGTTAACTGTAATATCTCCTCTAATGGAATAATATGAAGAATTCAGAACATTGTTAAATTATAGGAAACAAAGATATTTATGAAAATTCCACTCGGATTTTAAAAGAAATGCTTCGAAAACATTATGATAATAATTGGCAAGTTTTCGTTTAATACTAGGCACTACATAATAGGAAAAATTTTCTTATGTTGAATTACTTTTGCTGAAATCCATTGCATCTCAAATCTACAAATAAATAAAAACATTTATATTTCTTGCAGAAACTGCCTGATCAATAAGTCTATTAATTGTACATAGTTTAACACAAAATAGCATTGATCTGGAACTTTTCTTAATTTTAAATAGCTAATCGAAGTTTACTATGGAAATGAAAAATAATCTTGCAACTTCAAGAAATACAATTTTAAAGAGAATTTATTATTTATCCTCCAAATGAAAGAAAATCGTGTTTACTTTTCTCTAAAAGACAAGTTTCTTTTAGCTGAAACAAATATTTACTCTCATACGTTTTACTACTAAATAAAATTTGTCTTTTATTCTGCCTGGAGTAAATTGAGAAACTTGGTGTAAAGAGAAATCTGATAAATTAGAGAACGAAAAGACACGGCTGGAGAAATGAAATGAACTGATCAATTTCTTCTTCCGCTTAATATTTTCTCCTATCATGTGTGTTTATTGATAGAAATATTTTTATCTTTGAACAAATCTAACATATCGTACAATATGGTTCTAAGTTCTTTTGAAGACATAAAAACATAGCTAAGATTATTTATTTTCAGAAATACTCAAAGTCTATTTAATGAAAGAACTTGCTATATCCAATTAGTATCGAACCTTCTGTAAGTAAAAATGTTACATTTTTCTGTAATATATCTTTATATTTTGCAAAATGTGCGTGAGTGTGGATTTATATAATTTAAATTTATTTGGAACACAGGCAAAGGCATTAGTAATTAAAACAGCAAAAATCAAATTATTTTTATGAATGAAATCCCAAGAGAACACAGAATAAAATTAATTTGGAATGATTTATATTTTAAGTGAAAAAAATTATGATGACATAAATTGAATTTTTATTAATGAGTGAAGGAATATTAACGTCGCAATGTTCTCCTACACGAGGGTGTTTGGCGACGAACCTCGTAATTTTGAACTATGGTCAAATGACGAGGACGATACCTCAGCTGGCACCCCCTCTCATAAATACCACAAACAATAGTAGGACGTTGATCTCTTGATAGATTTAACATGTATCGCTCCCCTACACGGCTAGTCTTCAGTAGTAATGGGCTTGAGCTCATGACACACCAGCCATGATCTGATACCTTGACAACTCGGCTACCGATGCCTGATTTTTTATTAAGGGTGAGGAACTGCATATGGCACAAAAAATCAAAGAAGGTTATTTTACCAAATGCTTCATATAATTTTCTTGAAAAATGGGCAGCATATTTTAGCGTGTGGGATACATTTTCGCATACAAGTTCTTTGTTTTTATCTGCTGAAAATTTTCTAGGAACCCCTCTTTATATGAAATTTTATCAGATATGTCATGAAGGAAATCTTGCTCTTTGGGGGTATTGCTTTAATAAGGGTTATCCTTATGAAGTTCAAGGGTTGTTTCCGTTATTTTCTTGCTTTAATTACATATTTTCAAACACGAATTGTGCAAGCACAAAAAAAATCGTACTTAAAACACAAATAATATATTATGATAATTCTCTCAAAAGAATCGCCTGCTCTATAGAAGGTCTAAAGCATAGGTTCTCAACGGGAGCGATAACGCTCCCTTGTGGGCGTTTGAGGCTTTCAGAGGGTTAGTAAAAGACCCAAAGAAAATTAGAGAGCGTTGAGGTGGCACGGAGGGGCTTGGGCAAATTAACCAAATATAGTCTAAAAAGACTTAAAAAATACGTTGATTATGTACTAACAAAAGTAAACATAAAACTGGTTAAACTTGTATTTTGATTGTATGTACACTGATGGCCACCGTAAATGCAACACCAAGAAAGGCAAGAGATATCACAACAAAATTTATTTTGTATATAACATTAAATTTATAGACTTCTGTGAAGTGTGGTTCCTGCCAGAATCAGTAGCCAGAGTAACCGCCATTGTTGGAGATCACCGCTGCCACACGCCTCGGCATTGATTCAAAGAGACTTTGGATGTGTTCTTGGGGTACAGCAGATCAAGCAGCTTCCACACGTTGCCAAAGTTGATCTGGTGGGGCAGCTGGGGGTGTAATCTGGGTCAATCGTTGAGCAACCATGGACCACACGTTTTCTATCGGCGAAAGATCCGGAGAGCGAGCCGGCCAGGGAAGCAATTCAATCTGGTGATTGACGAAGAACCTTTGGACAATGCGTGTCACGTGTAGTCGCGCCTTTTCCTGTTGAAACATGGCTGTGGCTAAGCCCTGAAGGTAAGGTAGGACAACTGGCTCCAACACCTCGGAGATGTAGCGCTGGCTGTGTAAAGTACCGGCAATGCGTACTAGAGGAGTGCCAGAATGATATCCAATACCGCCCCATACCATAATACCCGGTGCAGGACCAGTGTGGCGGTACATAACGCAGCTGTTCCGCATCCTCTCTCCACGGTGTCTCCAGACTCGAATCCGATCATCGTGGTGTTGCAGACAGATGCGTGACTCGTCAGTAAAGACAACTTCATTCCATCCTGCCGCCCACATCCTTCTTTCATCGCACCATTGGTGGCGGAGACATCTGTGGTTCTGCGTCAAGGGTAGACCAAGCTATGGACGTTTTGCGGACAGACCACTGTGCTGTAAACGGCGTCGAATGGTACGCGCAGACACTGAATGATGTGTTACAGACTCAATGTGATGTGCCATGTTTCGTGATGTGACTGAGCGATACGTCACTGCCATGCGCACAATTTGCCTGTCCTCACATGAAGTGGTGCACTGAGGTGGATGCGATTGACCACGTTGATCCGTCGTACCCTCCTGCATCCAACGGTTTGTTTGGTTTTGTCCAACACGACTACCGATTTCCCTGAAAGATAAACCACAATCTAGGTAGGCAGCTATCCTTCCTCTGTTGAACTCGGATACTTGATCAAAAGCTGATCGCTATTTTCTATGAGACATAACTGATTGTTTTTTGAAAAAACCACAAAAAAACACAATTGACGAACTTGAAATCGTCGAAATCTCCAAGCCTTAAATAGCGCTTTGAGGTGGCGCCACAGGCGTGTGTGATGTGTCTGCGCTGAAATTCTAATTATTTGCATATCTCACCACCGCTAATGCATGTTGTAAATTCCATGTTATTTGCGTGCTTCCATCAGGGTGTTGCATTTACGGTGGCCAGCAGTGTATTTAAATGATTTCTATATCACATGTACGAAAATTCACATACTTCTGTAGTTCGGGAAGTGGATGAAAAACTGAAAGATTAAATTACATACAGACCTACATAAAATTGAATGATGTAGTGCATTTTAATTTCTGTAGTGCACTTGTTGTCTTTCTGAGCAGTAGGAAAAATGTTTCGTCTACTTTATATAAGAAATTATATATTTTTTTCATATTATCCAAGAAACATAATTAAATATGCTAACCAGGAATTAACGTGCGATTCTTTACAGGCTGAAAGTGTCAATTTATATTTATGTTGAAAGCAATAGTTTATTTCGAATTACTTCGTATCATCAAAATCCTTGCCCGTCTTTATAACACAGTTATAAGCTAAAACTTTTATTCCACTCTTTTAAATGAAGAAGAAATTCAGTAACACGCGCGTTTCAATTTCATCAATAATCTATCTATGACTAAAATATATAATATTACCCATTTAAATATATTTGTAGTAATAGCTATTTCAGACCCATAAGTAAAAAAATTGATGTTTTAGAAAAAAAAATTAAACTAAAAAATATATATTGTCATATTAATAGAATATTTTTTTTTAAATTTACTCTTGTTTCACCATGCATTATGTACACTCTTATTTCTATATAGTGGGAGGAGGCGGTATCAAAATATTCTCTAGAAAAGTTCCTCCCGGTGGTGGGGTGCTATAGTTAGGAGAGGGAGATGACCGCTCAGGTGTCGTACTCGTCACTTCACCATGATTCAAAATTAAGAGGTCCGTCGCAAAAAGCCCTCGCGCAGCTGAAAAGTGCGACTTTAATATTCATTCACTCACTTGATCACCGTGCAGGTGACAATACAATCTGGTTCGGTTCATGTATAATGTATGGCGACACCACCTACCTCCACCTCCACAATTTAGGCATGGAACTGGAGTGGAGGGATATATTCTTCAGCCCCCTGCACCCGTGGTTGCTGCTACGACCCCTCACAAGGCATTCGGACCCACTGATTTAACGAGCACGTGCTCCGAGTGTACTCGAAGGGTATTTGGTGACATCGGGCATAGAACCCAGGCCTTCCGGTCTGGTGTTTGATGATCTAATAACCAAGCTACCCACTGCCTCCTCTACAAAATCTGATGTTTACAATATCGAACTCGCATCTAGAGTTGATGCTATCTATTAGTGGGTTCGAGCTCTGGGGTCCAGCAAAGAACACGTCGTGTTAAGGTTCTGATGTAAGTTAAACCTGTGACGTCTCACGTTGGAAGGATGCAGAAGCGTGTAAAAGGAAATGCAAAATTACGTGTCATCCTCGTCACCTTTACACTTTACACTATAAAATCTCGTCACTTTACACTATAAAATCTGTAATTAAGAGACCACCACCAATAACCTTTTTATTACTTTATATGGGGCTGTGAACAAACACTCGATGATACTCTTTTGTCAGTGGTTAGAAGGAACGAGTGTTCCCCTACTGACGAAACACGAGGGCTGTTGACAACGAACCTGGTAATTTTAAGCCGCAGGCAAGTGAAGAGGATGACACCAGATCTGGCATCCCCTTTTTACACCACACCAATGGGAAGACTTTGAACCTCGACAAATTTAACATACAACAGCCTCTCTACACGCAGGGTATTCATTGGCACTAGGCCTCGATCTCATGACATGTCAACCACGAGCCCGTGACTATAACCACATGGCTGCATCGGGCACTAATATATATGGTCGCAGATGAAACTCATGATCATAAAATTTTGGGTGATTCAATCAGTATAAAACAAATAAATTTTATCAGTTAACTTGTTTTTGTAACATAGATGAAAATATTTTTCTTACGAAAGTAAACCTATTCTTCCAAAAAAAACTTTGAATGAAGCATTGGCATTTATTCGCTTTTTTAATCATTTATGCACCTCATGCTGAATGAAATCGATGTTAGAAATCTTGCACAACACAAAAAAAAGATAATTAATTGTCTTCTACTCAATAATTCGTTTTTTGGATTCCAATTATATTAAGGAAATATTCCGAAACACTTCCATGAGAATACCAGAAAATTTTAAGAATAAAATAAACATCAATAAAAAATTAGATAGTTATATATTTTTATTTTTATTTTAGACATTTCACTTACTTTGGCGAGTATTTAGAAAAAAACATTCAAATTAAATCAAATTTCGTACAAATTTAAAATGTAATGAATTTTTAAAAAACAAGTCAAAGTGCCGTATTTTGAACAGCATTCAACTGTTTTGCTTTGGGGAATAAATTTAAGTACTCTGCAGTTTTCAAATTTCGTTAATGTACAATAAATAAATATTTATTTGCAGAAAATACCAGTAGAATACAAATGGGAGCACTTCGACACCAAAAATATTTTAAGTAAAAATTATATTATTTATAATACTCTAAATATTATATTATAATATTATTTAAACTCCTTTGTATAATCGTTTATTTCAAACTATATCTCTTATTGTTTATGTTATAATAACAAGGATGCAGAAATATAATTCAACAAATGTATATATCACTTATGTGTGATTATACTAATATTTATATGAATATCGCAACTTTGTTCCACTGACCAAAGATTCATGAAGGAGAAGTTTCCAGTTCAGAATGGATGTGGTTCTTTGTACGGCACTCTGAAACATAATCGATGTGTTCCTTTTTATGCGCAAGATAATGTTAAATTGACCACTGGCAGCAGATGGTACAGATCTATTTCTTCCTAAGAAACTATATCCATTATCTTTTCCTCAGCATGGAAATTTCTGTGATGGGAGGATCCTTTTAGATAAATCTGTCTACAGGATCAATACAGTTTTTGCATTACAATGTCTCAAAAAATACAAGAAAATTTTCTCACCCATTATTAATGTATTAACTAGTCATATAATATGGGAACAATTTATCTATCGGCATGCATAACTTGTGGGTTATTTGGAAAAATCTGTAAAAAGAAAGCTCAATCGTAATTTCATAAAAACAAATTTTTATGAAAATAAATTTAGTTTTAGGTAGTACTATGTTTCAAATTAATGGGATATCAGAGTTAAAATATTAGGCCCACTTTCTAGCGTTTCGTTATTTCAATAATATTTAATTATATCGCATTATCTTTTTATGTGATAAATAATTATTGTTCACTCATGAAAAATAAATATTTATCTATCCACAAGTTACCATTTTTTCTGGTTAGCAAGCTGATAACAGTATACATCGACTTGCAGAGCCGACTGGAGGGCGTGGTTGATTTTTCGCTGCCTTCTGCACCCATGATTGCGGGTTCGACACCGGCTGAGGATTTCGATGATGCAGACAATCGACAGCGGTAATATCGTATTATTATACGGCATGCAAAAGACCCTAGAATGTCTGTTGGGCTTGGTGTCTCAGCAAAATGAAATCCTAATACAGGTTTGCATTGTCCAGAGCTCAGGTACCTCCTTCTGGAGAGGAAACTTAGCGTCAAAATTACTTGTGGTAACTGGTATCATTTATATGGTGCCACACTAAAAATTGATACCAGCTTCTGGGGAATATACTAGGTCTGCAAAGGTTAAAATACCAAAGTGCATCTCCATTAGAAAAAAACTTATAGATCACATTAGTGTTTCATAAATATATATAGAGCAGGGGGAGGGCAATCTTTTAGCTGTGGCGTGCCAAACCAATGTACTAGTATTATTCAGGGTACCACACAGCAGGACATTTTTAAAAGAATTCGACTCCCGCTTTAATTCATGAAGAGTTAGAGAATAGAGGTCAATGCTATAGAGTTACAGTTTTATTATGTATAAATTTTACATCATTTAAAGATATGATCTTAACATAAAAAGAAACAGCATAAAATACAGCTATTTCAAAAACAATTTTTTAACTGAAAATATATATACATTATGTGTATTTTGTTACATATTTATTAGAAATAGACAACTAAAGATATAAGTATTTCCGCTCTTATGGTTAAATAAAAAGATAAATAAAATTTTAATGCAAGCCTAGCGCTTGCACCACTCTACTTTCATATCGCAGAATCAGGGATATAATTTTTGACTCTCAATTTCTGAGCATTTAGTTGTTAAACAATTTATTTGGGGAATGGAAATATTTTTCATATGAGGAAAGACTTTTTAGTTAAACCTGTAGAAACAAAAGTGAAAATCAAAAAACATGCAATTTTCTCCCTTCAAAAATCTCCAGTAATGACATTCAATAATTTATGAAATAGCTGTAAAATTTATCTTTGAAGTTATCTTTTACAGAATTTTTTGTAATTCCGTAACTGTCCTTTAAAAATTTATCAACTTCCATGCATTTAAAAATTTACAAATTTGTAGAGTAGTGCAGAATGCCATTGAGAATTGTACCACGTGCCACATCTGGCACGCGTGCCATAGGTTGCCGACCCCTGATCTAGCGAGAGTATGGTCAAACTTAACTACAAATCTAACACATAATTAGATAAAACTATTACACACCATAACATATTTAGTTCTGTTGGTTTAAGTATGCAATTCTCCTTTATTAAGTTTCTATTTATTGTTGCAATTGCCCATAGATTGTATGAACTAATTTTATCTTTATGCATGCATATGAATTTTGTAACCTCGAAACATAGTAAAATGAAGTTGAAACCAAACTCGTTCGCGATATATCTCAGACACACATTCCAAGAAGATTTTAAGGTAAGCATTCAATTAATGTGCAGAAGTCTCCAATATTTCTACCAATGGATATTTGATGGAATCTGTATTTGAACTCAAACTTGATTTTTTTCATCTTTGTTTTGATGATTTAAAACCACAAATCACATCAATCCCGAAGAAAATGATCTTAATTTAATGTATCATTAGCTAGTATAATATATAATTTAATTGTTTGAACTTTAAGCTCACAGCATAAAAAAATTAAGAAATAAATTTTATATTTTGTTGTTGTTGCTTATGCCACCTATATCACGTAGTCAGATCGAGGCCCATGAAATTCATCATAGCAAAGGGCTAGACATACGTCTGTCATTAACCTAAGCTTTGAGCCCATGAAGGCGACAGCATGATTTTGCTCACGACAGATGGCGACACCATTCGGATCCACAGATTTAACGAGCACGTTTTCCGTTTATACTCGGCGAGTATTTGGTGGCATCGGGGATCGAATCCAGGCCTTCCGGTCTGGCGTCCGATGCTCTAACCACTAGGCTACGCACGGCCCGATTGTATATTTTAATACTAATAATGACGAGTGGTCGCGGTAGCTAAGTGGTCTAGGCATCAGATCGTGGCTAGCATGTCATGATTTCAATCCCAGTACCACTGAAGACCCACCGTGTAGGGGAGCGATGCACGTAAAATCTGTCGAGAGTTCAAACGTTCTCCCGTTGGTGTGGTGTGGTAGTTAGGAGAGGGGGTGCCAGCTCAGGTGTCGTCCGCGTCACTTGACCATGGTTCAAAATTACGCGGACCGTCTCCAAGAACCCTCGTGTAACTGAACAGTGGGACGTTAATATTCACTCACTCTCTCACTAATAAATAACGAAAATGATAATCATACAAAGGAAAATCTGTAGTTTTTATTTAAACTTGAACAAACTCTGAATCATAAACTGATATAAGAATTTTATTTAAAAAATTATTCTTAATAAATAAACTTTTTTTCTTAATGGGGATAATAATTTGGTATTTTAAACCGTTTCAGACCTAGTACATTCCCTAGGAGATGGTATCACTTTTTTAGAGCTGCACCATATATCCGATACCAATTACATCAAACAATTTTGATGCCCAGTTTCCTCTACAAAGGGAGACACCTGATCTCTTGACGATGCGAACCTGTATTAGGATTTAATTTTGCCAAGAGCATCCAAGCCAAACAGATACCTTATGGATCTTTTACATGCTTTATAATCATACGACATGGCCACTGTCGATTTTCTGCATCATGAAAATCCACCCAATTGGGCCGGGGTCGAATCTGCAATCTTGGATGCATAAGACCAGCGACAAACCAACCACGCCACCCAGACGGCTAATACATAAACTTAAAAGCATAGACTTGTGTACATTTAATTTATACATGCACAAGAACGGAAAATTATTTAAAAAAACATTTCTTAGATAAAAAGTTCAATACGTACGTAAGATTTAAGACAAACTATGTTATGGATCAACAGATTTAGTTCTTAAACATTTATAGACAACTATTGTTGTTTCAAACTACATTTACGGAGCT